>JAMWET010002666.1:815000-817683 GCA_024036415.1 Prochilodus magdalenae
CACACTGAGCACTGTTTGTTTTTATACAATCTTATTATTCATAACCTGAGTAGATGAAATTGATGATTTTCATACTAAGCCAGTCACCGGGATGTCATCTCTATCAGCACAATCAAGTCTCCTGCTCGCTTGTCTGTGGCAGCAGCTGTTTACGTTAAGCAGAAAGCACTGAAGGATTTATCATAGAACATTCACGACAAAATATCACCGCCTGCTGTCTGTGCTGTTGCCAGTCAGTGTCTCAGTAGATTGTAACACCAGTGAAAAAACATAAAGGGAAGACTTGGCAAAAAGGGAACCCCTGCAGAGTAAAACAGAAGGTTAACGAGACTTTTGGGTTTTAGACTTCATGAGGGCCATTAGTTCTCTAACTGAGCAAGCCTTAATATCCTCTTACCCCCCTCTCCAGCCCTCGCTCTGTCCCTCACTCACACTGCTTAATAATTCACACACCGGGCTATTGCATTCCACATCCTGGGTCTGGGCTAAAATAACAAATCCATCTTGCTCACCACACTTGGTCCATTCACACACGTTTTTGATACACACCTAGGAACGCCATGCCTGCCTTGTGAAAGATCTGAACAAGCTCAAGATACCAGCGAGATTTAGGAGTTCTATTGCCCCTGTTACTTTGACTTTACAATTACGAAACTGTCAATGGTGACAAATGCATCAGAAGATCAGGCTTTATCCAGCCTCTCCATCTACAGCCACACACACGTCCAGTCATACACAATCACATACCAACTAGCATCATTTAACATTGCCTGTAATCACGACTTTTCTCGGGGAGCTTGCTTTGAGGCACAAAGTCAATTTACTACTACCAGCATTGGATCTTTTGACCATTAGATAAAGACTGAGTACATCTAACACACAGCTCAGGCAAAGCTATATAATTCATCACTTCTGTGAAATCTCAGCTGAGAACAATTACTTTTCCCAACACTAAAAAAAAGTCTAATTACCCTTCAGTGTTTGATGTACGATCAATCTGGAATGAGCAGCGGATCTTTTCCACTAGCATCTGTTTGAAAGGTTTTAGGCTTCTAAACATCAAATGTATTACACTACTATAATTGATGTGCCTTTCCTTGGTTTTCTGCTTTGAGCTGATGTACAGTGGATGGACAATAATGTTTACATGATCAATTGAAGGGGAATTCCACCCAATTCTACATTTCTGCAGAATGATGTAAACCAATTGTAGAGTAGTTTGATGTGTAGTTGGAGTAGTTTGCTGTTTCTAGAGAAGCACACTGAATCAGAATTGTATGCAGTTTTCCTGACATCTAAAGCATGTAATGGTTCTAAAGTCACTACTGCACGAAATGCATATGGTTAACTTTCCTGATGCCTAAAGCACTATCTTACAGTAGTTCTGAGATGTGCTTTTGTTTTGAAACATAGATACAGGGGTTGGACAATGAAACTGAAACACCTGGTTTTAGACCACAATCATTTATTAGTATGGTGTAGGGCCTCCTTTTGCGGCCAATACAGCGTCAGTTCGTCTTGGGAATGACATATACTGCGTCCTGCACAGTGGTCAGAGGGATTTTAAGCCATTCTTCTTGCAGGATAGTGGCCAGGTCACTACGTGATGCTGGTGGAGGTTCGTCCTTCTTGGTGGTATGCTGACATTACCCTGGATACCGTGGCTCTTGATACATCACAAAGACTTGCTGTCTTGGTCACAGATGCGCCAGCAAGACGTGCACCAACAAATCCTTTTTTGAACTCTGGTATGTCACCCATAATGTTGTGTGCATTGCAGTATTTTGAGCAGAACTGCTCTTACCTGCTAACTGAACCTTCACACTCTGCTCTTACTGGTGCAATATGCAATTAATGAAGATTGGCCACCAGGGTGGTCCAATTTAGCCATGAGACCTCCCACACTAAAATGACAGGTGTTTCAGTTTCATTGTCCAACCCCTGTATATTAATACATACAGGGTGGAGAGGGGTATGCAGGGCACTGAAGAGCAAAACAGTTATTTTACCATCAACAATGTTACATATGAAAGTCCAGAAGACACATGTAGGATCAGGCCATATTCAATAGGAAATAAAATGGCCATATTTCATATGGACTTTGTGACCCCTGGTTCATATGATCACCACTGTAAAGAAATCTAAGTCTGTTTATTTATTTTGCAAAGTATTGTTTCATATCAGTACACTTTGAATGAATTTATGTACATCTCACTGATTAAATTATGCAGACATTTTCAGTCAATAGAATTCACTTTTTTACTCACAGGAAAAGCAGAAGCACAACATCTGGCACAGTATTAACCATAAGCTAGTGATGATCAGCCTGTGTGCAGTTAGTGTGCAGCCTGCAGTTTAGACTGTGACCACTAGAGTGCTGTAAAAATCCATTCAAGTTCTTCATGCAGAAGAGCAAATTAATCCCAGCAATCAGTAAATAACGTCAAGGTTGTGAACTGCAAATGTTTAAAATGTTCTTCTGATTAAGGCCCAAGATCCAAAAGGGCGGGGGGGGGGGGGGGGGTGATGATTGGGGGGGGGGGGGGGGGGGGGGGGATCGCTATGAGCTGGGGGGGTTGTGTCCTTTCTCCAAAAAAAAAAAAGATTTTATTTCTTTATCGTAGTCGTGCCGTTGCCTAGGGTACGGGCTTCGGAGTTTTGCATTAGCGCTGCCTCTACGGAG
>JAMWET010002667.1:0-67500 GCA_024036415.1 Prochilodus magdalenae
GATACTTTAATTTAATTACGCTAGTTTACTTTTATTTAATAGTCTGATCATAGTGGGGGATTCGATAGCCAGGGCAGTAGCACCTACAGAATGGCGTGGGTATAAAGTGCCGAACGAAAGCAGTGATGTAATAATCTTACCCTGAAAAACAGCGGTCTGGACACTTTGGAGCTCCTCTATCATCTGTAAACTACAGAGAGCCGGATAGAGAGAGGACACAGCTTCCAGACTTCCACGACTGATCTCCTCCACCACGTTCCCTCTGAGAAAACAGGCAGTGTAATGAGTGTTTCAGCAGGACGGTGGCGCTATAGACCTGCTATGTTTGTGTATTGTGGACGCTACTGGCATATTTACAGGGTTCTTTCAAATACACTGAAGTCCTTGTCCTCAAAGATTGCATAGCAGTAAACATGGACTCGTTAAAGCCAGGATTCAGCTTCTCACTCCTACACACCAGAGGAATTCCAGGATTAGACACAAAAACATCTGAAGAAAAAAAGACACTACAGTGCCAACTCAGAGTTAGGGGGCCATCTCGAACATGACATCTTTGCTGAAAAATAAAAAATACATCACAACATACACTGCAGCTGATTCCAGTAGGGTTTTGGATAATACCATTATTTCAAATTGTTGCTATTATAGACGATTACAGAATCATCGGGGGACGGGTGTTCTCAAATGGCTGCCTTTTTGTTTTTATTCCCAGTCAAAAGTACAAGTACATTTATCCATTTTATAGGAAATATATGTGAGGAACATCGATAGAAGATGATCCACTTGCATAAGGAAGGAGAAATGAAAGGAAAGAAAAACATGAAGTTTCCAAAACTGAAGGATTCAAAGCTACACAAAAAAACAGGACTCCTAAACAACCACTGGGAACCCGCCCATCAGGCATGTGTGAAGAGTCACATAGCTGTTTCCAAATGTGGTAAATCACTAATGCTCTTTCGTATTAATTAAGGGAGTGTAGTCTCTTACTAACTCATTTATTATTTTTTACTATTGTCTTTCTACACTCTACAGTATATATTGTATCCTTGTATATAGTTTCCTTGCGAAGTGAGATATAGTTATATATTTTATTATTTACAGATTCATTGATAATGACCCGTACTAGGTATAGTTTATAGTTAAAAGTTTATAACACTGCTGCTGGTACCGACCCATTTAGGTTTTTCATACTGCCACAAACACTGTTTTTATTTTTTAATTTCTATCTATCTATCTATCTAATCTATCTATCTATCTATCTAGCTATTCTGACCCTGCGGGGTCACAACACAATATGGCTAAGTTCAATAAAGCTGCTAGAGCATCCTGTTTCTGTGTCATAGTAATATTTGACTGGGGAAGTCATTTCAGGACTGTAGTGGAGAATTACTACAAATAAATAAAAGATTTAAAAAAAATTTGAACACAATTTTATGTATGCTATGTATGGGGTTTTTAATCGTTTACATTTGACTGGTGGTTAATAAAATAATTTCTGCAGTGGGACAAACATACTAGACTTTAAATACGTATTTTTTGCATTTTTCCAGTGCTGAAAAATGAATAACTTGTACATAATGCCTGTTTGGTCAAAAAACTAAAATAATAATTAAATTGAATTCTGTTTTCCGACTTGACTCACTTCACTTTCTTGCATCAACGTTCACGGCCAGACATGTGACCACAATTTGGACGCTACACACACTATACCGACTAACAGGGACCATGTAAACGAACACATTTCAGCACCAGGAAAAAAACCCACTGCCTCCAACCCACTGGTACCTCCCAGGCAGGTCCTGGTCCCACTGTGTGCGCTCCTCCAGGCTGCTGGAAGCGAAAGCTCTCTTAGCTCAGGGTCCCCACTCGGCCACTATCTCTCTCCAGACCTGCCAGATACGTGCTGAGGTTCCACACAGCCCCAGGTCTGCAGACCCTGAAACATGAACATGGGCTAAAGTAACGAGACAGATTTTGAATTGTAAACGCTCGGTTGCTCCCACGGGACTTCGCGCTCAGCGTCTCTGCAGTATCATACATGCGACATCAAAACAAAAATAAATGGAAACACACGAAAAGAGAACGTGTGAAAACGTAGATGGGCAATTCCCATCAGGGTTTAGTCAGACTGAGCGAGAAGCTACACGAGTAGAGAAACGATGAAGCTGAGTTGAAGCAGAGAAAGCAGGAGAAGGAACAGGTTCTATTAGCTAGAACCAAGCTCTGTCCAACAGATCAAAACAAGCTCAATGTGCTGAGGATTAAAAATGTAAAATCAGCGGTGTCTGGTTCTAGATTTGGTCCAACATTCCATGTCAAGCCATACCTCCACTATGCCAACCTGCCTTTGTGACCTCTGGAAGGTTGGAGTGAAGGTCATAGGAGGCCAGCGCCTTTCCCCACATGGCCCTCATGCTCATAGGTCCTGATTCTGAAAACATTCCAGAGATAAACAGAACACTGAACACCTCCAGAGGACAAGCTTTACCAAAAGGAGAGGCTGAGGGTTAGTTTCCTCTCTCTTTCTGGGGGTCATTTATTCCTCAAATACAGTCTCACCTGGTTAGAGGATTAATCAACTTGCCACCTCCACATCCCATACGAGGCTATCAGGCTCGCCAATGCTCTTGTACACGTCTATCAGCAGGTCCTGTGAAATGAAACATAGCTAGAACACATCGAACGCATCCAAGCAGAATCAGATTAGAAACAATGAGACTGATGGAACACCTGCATGGCTAATGCCGAGTCTTCCACACTCCCTCTCCGACATGCTTACGATGGACAAGTTCTGGCTGCTGTCGTTCAAACGCGATCCTTCTTGACGTTCTAGACTGAGCTCTGAAACACCATAAAACAAGAACACAGCTCAACACAAAACGTGCGCCTAGCTGCGTGAACCCAACGGCTTTGAGGAAACGTTACGGATCAGTAGATCACATCTACCTGAGAGTCCTCTGAACACGGGCTCTGGTGGGAAGAGACAGGACTTCTTCATTTTAATTGCATTTTATTTACACTGTGATCATTTTGCTGGCCCACTGGAATCTCCACCGTACTCTTAAGAACTGTGCGTGGAGACACAGCAAACTTTGTGGCAATGGCACATATTGATGTGCCATCCTTCAGTAGTTGGACTACCTGTGCCACCTCCAGGTACCCCGCCCCATGGTACTAGTAGTGACGCTTGACCCAAGTCAACTGCAGAACTAGTGAAGGATCAGTGGGAAAAAGATGAGGGGGGACAAAATGTCAATGACCCTCGTTCCTTTTAAAACATTCCTGTTTTGGGGGTGTCTCATTGGTGCTCCTCTACTGCACCTGTTGTTAATTTCATTAACACCAAAGCAGCTGAAACTGATTACGGCCCTCCCTACTACTTAACTGACCAGTCAATATCCCTGAAGTTGAACTGAGTTGATGCTGCACTCTGATTAAAAAGTGTTCCCTTTAGTTTTTTTGAGAAGTGTGTATATATATATATTATATATATAGATAGATATATATATATATAGATATATATATATATATATATATATATACATACATACATACATACATACATACATACACCACACACACACACACACACACACACACAACACACACAACACACACCACACCATAGCGGTGATATATTAAGAGAATTAATAATAATAAAAGTCGCTGTCCAAAGAGAAACAGAATCTCCAAAACTAGCTACTTTACAGGAGAGGCCGAAACCCAATTAAATTCTAATGTAGGTCAATGGAACCAGACTTTTTTCCAAGCTGGTCTTTAGGCCACTTCTGTCGGTCCTTTCATCATGAAACTCACACACAGTGTAACAGCAGCTCATGTGATCAAATGATACATAATGATACGAGCAAAACTCAAAATGGAGATACGTTTTCAATTGGACAGTGAAGATATTATATCTCCGCTGTCTCTCAGACTATATCCTTGTCTAATAAATGTACATATCAGAGAATTCTAAAGAGCCCTCCTGTCTCTGTACATTCTGTATTTTTGTGTATTTTCCTATTTATTTAATATATCTCTTTTATAGCTCTTTTATGTTAACATGTTTAGCATGTAATATAGTGTGTCCTGGTGTAGAATATCAGCCAAGCATTTCAATGTATAAATGTGCTGACAAATAAACCTGAAACTAACTTACTAACGCGACTGATATGACTGACTAGCTGACTGACTGACTGACTGTACTGACTAACACACACTAAATTAAACTGACCCTTGCCTCCCCACCATTTCATCTTCTTTTGGCGTTAGCATTAGCATAGCCAGGACCTTCTCATTTGCACTGCACTGCTGATGCAGAAATGTGTGGTAGACCTCACAAGCTGAGGTTCCATCCTTAACCTCTCAGCCTCATGTGTATGTAGGGAGGTTCTGTCTTGATTTGCTTAGTGGTACCTGCGCTTCTCCTCCATGTTGGTTGGTCCTGATGTTGTCCACCATAGATCTCGGAGTACAGCAGCGCTGTGAAATGCGCCGAAGCACAGTTGTGCTGCTCGTGCCACCTCCAGATAGTTTCAGATCCAGCCAGAAGTTGGCCTCCGCATACGGTTCCGTACTCAGCACTGCAAAGTAAACTCTTTTTAGGAACGATATATCAGCAGGAACGATGTATCGGCAGAACGATATATCAGCAGGAACGATAAATCAGCAGAAACGATAAATCAGCAGGAACGATAAAAAAAAAAAAAAAAATCAGCAGGAACGATGTATCAGCAGAACGATGTATCAGCAGGAACGATGTATCAGCAGGAACGATGTATCAGCAGGAACGATGTATCGGCAGGAACGATGTATCGGCAGGGAACGATGTATCGGCTGGAACAAAGCAGAATGCGAAGAAAGGGAAGAAGCACGAAACCTGCCGGGCCTCAGCGGTCGGGCCTGCTGTTCTGAGGTAGTTAATAACGGCTAGCATGGTGCGCAGAGAGCACTTGTCTGGATGACTCTGTCCATTTGCGTCCATCTCACCTGTTTGAGAAATTAGAGTGTATCAGTAAGAGGGGGGTTTGGCCCTCTGCCAGTCTGTAGCTGTGTTGTCCTGTGTGTTTGCTGGCTGGACCTTGTTCTTATGAACCAGACGCTCACTGTATCTACCAGTACAGCTAGAACCCAACCTTCGGGTTCCTCACTGAGAACTGCTGTACATGTGGAGATGCTGATTTTAAGTGTAGACCTGGGAGTGGGCTCTGATTTATTTCCTGAGCTGTATGTTAAGAATTCAGAGTTCTCTACAAAGAACCACTTCACGCCTAACCACTCAGCGTTCACATATTAAAACACTGCAATTTTACAGGAAATTCGGAAAAATTTACTAGATTGATTGACATACCTTAAGAAATTCCTGACAGCCATATTCACTGTAAGACCACCACTGAAACCCCCATCTGCTACACACTACATAAAGAATTTCACACTGCTACATACATGCTGATACCTGAATCGAGTGATGGGGGGGGGGGCTGGATTGCTGCTGGGTCTGGCTGGTCTGGAGCAGCTGCTGAGAAGTTTCTGTATGTGTGTGGAGAGAAGTTCCCTCCAGGAACCGTTCCTGTCCCCAGCAGCATGTCATGGATAAAGAGGGGCAGAACCCTCTGGCAGAAAATCTGTCTTCACCTGCGGAGAGAAGAGTCCGTGAAAGACCAGAGACAGTACCTAGAGCACTCCAGCACACGGCCAAATAGGAACCGCATGGCTCTGGTCTGGTTTCTGATACCAGTACTGAAACTGAAATAGTTCCTCAGGTTCATGATTTGACAGACGCCTGTAAGGTTCATGTGCAGCTACGCGGTTTACCTGCCCTCCAGTCCGTTACAGCATTCATCACCCTACTGGACGACAAGGTAAGCTTCATAATTCATATACACCGCAGACAGTTTTTAGCGTGTGATTACCTGGCAGAGCGGTTTGGTCATCAGCAGGGGCTTCATTTTCAACACCTCCATATCCAGGCAAGGCCATGCACAGGTTTCTTTAGCCAGTCTTGTGTTGACCAGGCTGCACCGTCCACAGATCCGTGCTGTCCAGTCGATCCTCTGGATCACCAGGGTGACTTCACTCCGTACCGGCTTGCTCCTAAAAAGATATTCAGTGAAATGAACAGCGATTATTTTAAAAAGTACAGAAAACCATGGGCTGGAGAAATCCTTATGTATCTGGATCCAAGGCACGTACCTTTCTCTTGGCAGAGCGGCAAGAGGACTCAGGTACAGAAGCATTGGATCCCTCTGGCTCTTGTACATTTCCCAGAAGTGCCCGAAACCAGGGCTGTGTGGATAGGACATCCTTCAGACACACAGCGGCAGCCTGACGAGACAGAAATACTGAAAGACAGATGAGCAACGGTCAGCAACACATTCACAGTGGGCATGGAAACGTCGACAGTAGAAAGCATCTACGCTGCTCGCATAAGCCATCGTTAGGCATGTTAATCGGGATCCACCACAGAATAAATTCACCATACCATTGGCCATTGATATTTTTAATAAGGCATTACCATTCAGTTTTCATACTCATAGATGTAACATATTCATTTGTTGCCTCAATTTATTGAAACTTTTGATTTCTATATTAATTTAACGGCTCCTCACTGTAGTCATTTGTGACCTCAGGATTCTAAAAAGTGACTTGCAAGACCCGGACCTCATTTATCAACAAGGGCCTAGAAAATAGCGGAGGGCTGTAACCACATCAGCCTAGGCGATGCACTGTACATTCGGCAACCAAATGATTCGGGCTGAATAATGATGTTTTAAATGACGCGTTAACGTTTTGTAGTTCCCCCGGATGTAGAAGGGAACCCAAATGGGAACTTTTACTCCCTAGCTCCAGAGCTGGAGCCACACAGCGAGTCACACCATATGGACTAGGGAGTCTCAAATAGGACACTGGAGTCTGAATTTCCCTGCTTTCATTCAGTTTCAGGAATTCGAGCCGAACGGAGCTCCAGACAGTGAGAGAACCAGAATAGAGCTGTATGTCGTCTGTCACTCACGCTCTCTGGTCACTCACGCAGCAGGCCACCCTCCCCTCACTCTGGTCACTCACTCACACTGGCCACCCCCTCACTTTGGTCACTCACTCTCTCTGGTCACTCCCTCACTCTCTCTGGTCACTCCCTCACTCTCTCTGGTCACTCTGCCACTCACACTGGGCACTCCCCTCACTCTGGTCACTCACTCAGGTCACTCCCTCACTCTCTCTGGTCACTCCCTCACTCTCTCTGGTCACTCTGCCACTCACACTGGGGCCACCCCCTCACTCTGGTCACTCACTCAGGTCACTCCTCCACTCATACTCTCAGGTCACTCCCTCACTCTCTCTGGTCACTCCCTCACTCTCTCTCTGGTCACTCGGCCCCACCCCCTCACTCTGGTCAACTCACCCTCACTCTCTCTGGTCACTACCCTCACTCTCTCTGGTCACTCCCTCCTCTCTCTGGGCACGCTGGCCACCCCCCTCACTCTGGTCACTCGCCTCACTCTCTCTCTGGTCGAACTCCCTCAATCTCTCTGGTCACTCTGCCACTCACGCTGCCACCCCCTCACTCTGGTCACTCACTCACGCTGGCCACACCCTCACTCTGGTCACCTCACTCACTCTGGCCACCCCCTCACTCTGGTCACTCTGGTCACTCACTCGCTCTGGTCACTCACTCACTCTGGTCACCCCCCTCACTCTGGTCACTCACTCACTCTGGTCACTCACTCACCTCCGGTCTGGTCTCTGGTGAACGTAAGTGGTAAAATGAATGAAACATTCATAAAAAACATTTTCAGTATTCAGCGTTTTCAGCCTTCGGCCTTTTTTTTTTTTTGGACCAAAAATGTCCTTTCTGTGCATCCACATTTAAATAAAAAATTCCATGACAATGGGAGTAGTCTCAGATCACCCACGCTACCTGTGGTGCCGTCAGAGCATTGTTCATACAGCTGAGGATGATGAAGATCCATCGAGGTAGTGCGTCCAGTGGGTATAGCTCAGCAGCCTGAGAGTAGATCTGGTCTTTTCCATGATGCAAGGGCGATGGTTAGACAAGTCCACAGGACCAAGCTCTCCCAGGGACCCCCCAACCGCCTCTGCGAATGAAATTAGAGCAGCACTGAGGATGGAAACCGTTCATCTATAACACGGATGATCGAGACTAGACCGATCGAGACAAACAGAACCTACCAAGACAACGAGAACTTGGACTGTCAGAGCCTGAATAAGAGTTATTCTAATGAGAGCCCATATGAATTTAGCGTAACAGAGTCAATGACAGCTCTCACTGTCTATTAATCAATAAAAACAGGTAGCGCAGCTATCACAGCAATGTACATTCCACGTCTATTCAATCAGCCACCTTACACTCCACTCCCAGCCATAACTCTCGTTGATAGGAAGAAGACATCTGGTTCCGCCACTGTGAAGAATTTTGTCATTCTAGGATACAGAAGTTTTACTCCAAGGCCACTCAGGATGATCTTCCTGTTGGAATTTTTAACAAAGTTGATAAAAACTGAGAACTGAAAAGTCTCAGTGGCCCACATGTGTAAGGTTTAGTAAACAAACCCCTAGATATAAAATTTAGCTTCTCTATCTGCACACATTTCAAGCTTTAAAGACAAAATCAATGTCTACAAAAAATACAAAAGAAGAATGATCTGGCCTGCTGACGGAAACCGCTTACCCAGGATAATCTCTAGCCTCCAGGATGATTGGTTGCAAGTTTACAGAGCTGAAGGAAGTCCAGGACCAGTTTTAACCAGCACACTTCCAGCTGGTTGGGGGGGGGGGGGGGGGGGTTTTTTTTTGGGGGGGGCGGGGGGGCCGTCCAGCTACACAATCAAACGACACAAACACAAAAGCAATGTAGAACCAGTTAGTGCACCAAAACACTTTACCAGCTTATACGATCGGGCATCTTCTATTAAAGGCCTATACGCTGCAAATAACAGCAGGAATGTCCGTAACGACTGGAAACCAAAACCTGAACTTTGGGGATCATTTCGTTGCATGGATTTTTAATCATATGAAATAATTGGATGGGATGATTCAATTGCCTTTTTCTGTGTTTACTGTTTGCCTATGAAGCAAAAAGCATGCAAACTAAAAAAACGTACGAATTATTCACAGGCTAAGCTTAAGCTACGTAGCTAATAACAAATACACAGTATTACACAGGGCTGTCCTCTAGACATGCTCAATTCAATTCTCTCATTATACCAATACAGGGTTGTACAGTGTAACGAAACACAGTCAGGCTCCAACCTCCAGTGCAGCTTGAAGAATATATGTATATATTTATATATGTATATATTAATGTTGTAGTTTACAAAGACAAATAGACAACAATGTGCGCAAAAACAGTACAGTAGGACATGTGCATTCTGTATACCACAATGTAGAGTACACTAGTGCACCTGTATACAGTGTGTTGAGGTAACAAAAAGTGTGTGGTTAAGTATGTGGCGGTAAACAGTATGGATATATAAAGTGTACAGTGCAGGTAGGAGAATAGCAGCTTGATGTTCAGGTAAACGGCTCAACAGCTTACAGTACAGATGTTCAGTATGTAGATAAACAGCTTACAGTACAGATGTTCAGTATATAGATAAACAGCTTACAGTACAGATGTTCAGTATATAGGTAAATAAATATAGAGGAATAAATACACAGCGGAGATCTGCCTCAAACAAACTGTACTCAGTTCAGTTTTATCTGTCGCAGTGCAGTATACCTGTAAGGTGTGCAGTATCTCCTGTAAGGTGTGCAGTATCCCTGTAAAGTGTACAGTATACCCTGTAAGTGTGCCGTGAGTATACCCTGTAAGGTGTGCAGTATCCCTGTAAAGTGTACCGTATACCTGTAAGGTGTGCAGTATCCCTGTTAAAGTGTACCGCTATACCTGTAAGGTGTGCAGTATACCTGGTAAAGTGTACCGTATACCTGTAAGGTGTGCAGTATACCTGTAAAGTGTATCGTATACCTGTAAAGTGTACCGTATATACTGCAAGGCGTGTAGTATACCTGTAAGGCGTGTAGTATACCTGTAAAGCCTCCTCAAATAAATTACTATTCACTGCAATGCTTGTTCACTCATGTTCACTGCCAGTGCTTCTGCAGAGTTTCACTGGCTTCTAGATTCAATGCTAATGGCACCTTAACACGGACGGAGGACGCATGGGCAGTGAAAATGGCCATGAATGACTGCATGACGCATGAATCAGACACATGTCCAAAAGGACATGTAGACAATTTCTGTGTCTACACAAGTCTAAATTATCAACTCTGTGTCCAAAATTCATAACTGCACCACCTCAGGCCAATAATGATCTTTCTTTTCTGAAGAGGGGCCGCTGTTCTTTATCAAACGATGCAAAACAATTAATAAGAAAAAACAGAGATGTGAGGATTTTGATTCAACACATAAAACAACACGAAGGGAAATAGTTTGGTGACGGCTGCAGTGGGTGGTTTCTGACCGTGACATTCTTTCAGCAGCTGCTTGATCTGCTGTTTGAGAGTCCTGGAGCTGTCTCTTTAAGTCCTTCAGACCCTCCAGTCGGGTTAGAGGTAGCGAGTCACATGACGTCACAGACAGAAAAATGCTCAATCTCCTGCAAAAAACAAACAAGAGGAAAAGAAAAAACAAGAAATTAGTAAAAAAATACTGAAATCTGAGAAAGCAGAAAGAGGTGCTTACACTTTACCGTATATCCTGGACATCTGCACTCCTGGACACTCTAGACCTTTTTACTGTATATCCTGGACATCTGCACCTCTGGACACTCTAGACCCTTTACTGTATATCCTGGACATCTGCACTCCTGGACGCTCTCCTGGGACCCTTTACCGTATATCCTGTACATCTGCACTCGTGGACACTCTAGACCCTTTACCGCATATCCGGGACATCTGCAGTCCTGGACACTCTAGACCCTTTACTGTATATCCTGGACATCTGCACTCCTGGGCACTCTAGACCCTGTTACTGTATATCCTGGACATCTGCAGTCCTGGACACTCTAGACCCAGTTTTACTGTATATCCTGGACATCTGCAGTCCTGGACACTCTTAGGGACCCTTTACTGTATATCCTGGACATCTGCACTCCTGGACACTCTAGACCCTTTACTGTATATCCTGGACATCTGCAGTCCTGGACACTCTAGACCCTTTACTGTATATCCTGGACATCTGCACCTCTGGACACTCTAGACCCTTTACCGTATATCCTGGACATCTGCACTCCTGGACACACTCTAGACCCTTTACCGCATATCCTGTACATCTGCCACTCCTGGATGCTCTAGACCCTTTACCATATATCCTGTACACATCTGCACTCCTGGACACGCTTTACTCTTTCACTCCTGGAGACTCTAGACACTCTACTTAAATACCTATATATGCACATTGTCCTTATCTGTTGATATCTGTGTGCACTTGCACATTTATTATTATATTTGCACTGCCTTTTGGATTTTTTTTTTTACATATTTTCCACGGATCTACAGTATTTTGTAGATAAAACCTTTTTGTAGATATTTTCTTGCCTCATTCTAATAAGTGAGATATATTTATTCTATAGCAAACTGTAATATTTTATATTAATATAGGTTAATAGTTAATAATAATGCTGACCTGTACATACCTGTATAACTCTTTTTTGTTTTGTTTTACTGTCAAACTGGTACTGGTGCAAAATTTTTTGTTTTATGATCAATTAAAATATGTATGTATGTATTGTATCCATCTATCTATCTCTAGGTTGGGTTGTAGGAGTGCCTTAGTGTGAAGCATGGAGAACTGTACTGATGACAAGGTGTATGGGATCTATGACCCTCTTCTGTTCTATCCCATCTACCATTACCCCACTTATTAATACATTAAAGGGGTCGATATCGCATAAATAACAAGATTTTCTGACTTTTTTCTGGAATTGAAAAGTATGCAAAAAAACGAGTGCAGTTACACACATCCACCGATCAGTTCGGACTCTGCCAATCCGGAGGCTAAAGGGAGCTATTCAGTTCAGACTGCTTCCCGAATGAAGTCTCACAATGCGGTGAAATTCGAGATAATAAAAAATAAATGAAACACTAAAATCTTCCTAACGAAATTCATTTCTAATAAACGGAATCCAGATCCATGGAGTAGGCGTGAGGCGTACTGGTGCTGACCTGTCTCAGGCTAAAAGCTCCAGAGCTGTACTTGAGCGCATGCTGAGCTTCTCTCAGCTCTCTGAAGGCTGGGCCGATCAGGAAAAGGCTCCAGCAAAGGATGGCTCTCCTCAGGTGCTTGTTATCCAGATTATCTATCACCAGGAACTTGAGCAGATGCAGCACCTGTCACACAGAGGAGGAATTTAATAGAGGTAGTCTGTGGTTTTTGACCTTGTAACATACATACAGCTGTTCTGGGAATATAAGAATCAACCAGGCAACGTAAGAACATGAAAGCATTGCTTCGAGCTCTTTGTGGTCCGATTCTGGCTCGGCAGGCCTAGCGCTGCGTGTACGGACCGTTAATGGTTGCGTGAGCTCACCTGTTGAGATATAGCAGACTGCTGAGTGACCTGTGCTGTGAGCGTACCAACGATAACCTGCAGGTGGCTCTCCAGAGCGTCGTCACAGCAGTGGACAGCAGTTTGGCAAACAGTGGTCAGCAGGTCACAGCACAGAGCAAGACTGCGCATGGACACTTCGTCCTGCTGGACTGACCTGGACATAACCACAGTACACTGTGAATGCTGGGGTACTAGAGCAGGCCAGTAGACCGGCATTCTTAGCACACTCATCTTAGAAACTGCACCCTGAAGGAGGTGTGGGAGTGCGGTACTGTTGGGAAGGAAGATAAAGGTGACCAGGATCAATAACTGATGATGAATTTAGACTGATATGATCAATATTTATTGAGCTACACATACAGAAGTCTGTCTCAGATGGCTTTTTTTTTTTTCTTTCAGTATGGCGTCGGGCCGCCCGTGTTTGCTAACCCAACACGCCAGACGTCTCGGTATGGAGCTGTAGAGGTTTCCTGATGGTGTCCTGTGATAATCCATCCCATGCAGCGTTGACTATCCTCACGAAAACACATGTTCCTGCAGATGGTGCGGTAGGGGTGGAGGTGGGAGTAACCCCAGGTCTGGGGGGGGGGGGACGTGTGACAACAAACCGTTCATCTTGGTGCTGACCACGGTGCCTCCACACACGGATTCGTTGGGCGTCTCCACCAAGACTAAAGCGGGACTCGTCACTGAAGATGACCCACCGCCATTCTGAGTCACTCCATGACAGTCCGGTACGACACCACTGCAGTCTTTCGCTAAGTTAGGCCTTGGTAAAAAAAGCTTGGTTTAAAAACCTCCGTTCATCAGTAAAGTCTTAGAACAAGTTGTTTTTAAGCAATTAAATACAAAAATCTTATATTATTATTATTATTATTATTACTATTAATTAATTAATTAATTATTTTTTTTTTTTTATGTTTAAGTCTATCCCAAACCTTCATCACTCCCACTTTCACTGACAAGGCCTAGCTAAACAGTTAGCTAATTTATTTTATTATTTATTTATTTTTATTTTTTTATTATGTATTAAAAAGAAATCATGCAAAATTATAATAAAAAAAAATTAAAACAGTGTCATCTTGTCAAAAAACAATATTAGAATATTTGATGCAATATTCAACATACTATGAAAAATATATATTTTTTTATTATGTTATATTATAATTATTACTAATTATGAACATTCAATAAACCAACATTATAAGACAAAAAACATATGACCACACAGTACTGGAAACTATCACTCGGCCAGTAAAAATACAACGTTCACATGTCTGTGTCAGCGGCACGCTCATGTTCACTGCCGTGTAGTTCATACCTGCTGTTGATGTGGTGTATGAGGGTGTAGATGACGTCTCGGAGCACGAAGGCCCATGCTCCTCCCAGACCGTCCTTCACCTCCCGCAGCAGCAGGTTCACAAACAGATGATACATCATCAGGATCCGGGGCCTCTCGTACGCATTAGTGGTATCGGCTGCTCGCTGACAAATTGAGGTCCAGGATTTTCTGCATGGACATCTGTGTTTCAGAAAAGTTTCATACGGTCACTGCGGTTAGGTCAATTATGAAATTACTAAAAGATAATAACACAATAACGCATCTATAACTGAATTCCAGAGACATCTCCGCTACAGCGATGAAGCACGAGGGAAGTCTCCGTGAACCCAAACCAGAAGGAGTGCACGAATGAATGTGCGTATTCGTGGTAACAATCTATTCAAAATTATTAAATTATTATTATTAAATATGTGAAATAAATGTTTTCAGTTAAAAGGGCTGTTCCAGCATATATACCCAACCACAGAAACAGAAACAGGTGCTCTGGTATAGGGAGACAGTCCTGACCGAAAGTGTTGGCGTCCCCTGAAAGTTTTCCAGAAAAGGAAGCAATCCCCCCCCCCTTTAAAGATTTTATGGCAATTACATGTTTTGTTTTGTCATACACGTTTTATTTGCGTCTATTGGAAAACACACAAAAAACACCAAAAAAACGAAAAAAAAAGCCAAAGCTGACTGTAATTTTCACACATAACTTCAAAAATGTCAGGGGTGCCAACACTTTTGGCAATGACTGTAATGGATTACTGCAATTATTTAACTAATAATTTATTAGTTAAATAATTGCAGTAATCCATTACAGTCATTGCCAAAAGTGTTGGCACCCCTGACATTTTTGAAGTTATGTGTGAAATTACATCAGCTTTGGCTTTTTTTTTCGTTTTTTGGTGTTTTTTGTGTTGTTCCAATAGACGCAAATAAAACGTGTATGACAAAACATGTAATTGCCATAAATCTTTAAGGGGGGGGGGATTGCTTCCTTTTCTGGAAAACTTTCAGGGGCGCCAACACTTTCGGTCAGGACTGTTCTCCCTATACCAGAGCACCTGTTTCTGTTCTGTGGTTGGTGTATATGCTGGAACAGCTTTACTGAAACATTTATTTCACATATTTAATAATAATAATTTAATAATTTTGAATAGATGTTACCACGAATACGCACATTCATTCGTGCACTCCTTCTGGTTTGGGTTCACGGAGACTTCCCTCGTGCTTCATCGCTGTAGCGGAGATGTCCTGGAATTCAGTTATAGATGCGTTATTGTGTTATTATCTTTTAGTAATTTCATAATTGACCTAACCGCAGTGACCGTATGAAACTTTTCTGAAACAGATGTCCATGCAGAAAATCCTGACCTCAATTTGTCAGCGAGCAGCCGATACCACTAATGCGTACGAGAGGCACCGGATCCTGATGATGTATCATCTGTTTGTGAACCTGCTGCTGCGGGAGGTGAAGGACGGTCTGGGAGGAGCATGGGCCTTCGTGCTCCGAGACGTCATCTACACCCTCATACACCACATCAACAGCAGGTATGACTACACGGCAGTGAACATGAGCGTGCCGCTGACACAGACATGTGAACGTTGTAGTTTTATGGCCGAGTGATAGTTTCCAGTACTGTGTGGTCATATGTGTTGTCTTATAATGTTGGTTTATTGAATGTTCATAATTAGTAATAATTATAATATAACATAATAATAAAAAAATATATATTTTTCATAGTATGTTGAATATTACATCAAATATTCTAATATTGTTTTTTGACAAGATGACACTGTTTTAATTTTTTTTTATTATAATTTTGCATGATTTCTTTTTAATACATAATAAAAAAATAAAAATAAATAAATAATAAAATAAATTAGCTAACTGTTTAGCTAGGCCTTGTCAGTGAAAGTGGGAGTGATGAAGGTTTGGGATAGACTTAAACATAAAAAAAAAAAAATAATTAATTAATTAATTAATAGTAATAATAATAATAATAATAATATAAGATTTTTGTATTTAATTGCTTAAAAACAACTTGTTCTAAGACTTTACTGATGAACGGAAGGTTTAACCAAGCTTTACCAAGGCCTAACTTAGCGAAAGACTGCAGTGGTGTCGTACCGGACTGTCATGGAGTGACTCAGAATGGCGGTGGGTCATCTTCAGTGACGAGTCCCGCTTTAGTCTTGGTGGAGACGCCCAACGAATCCGTGTGTGGAGGCACCGTGGTCAGCACCAAGATGAACGGTTTGTTGTCACACGTCCAGAAGACCTGGGGTTACTCCACCTCCACCCCTACCGCACCATCTGCAGGAACTGTGTGAGGATAGTCAAGCTGCATGGGATGGATTATCACAGGACACCATCAGGAACCTCTACAGCTCCATACCGAGACGTCTGGCGTGTTGGGTTAGCAAACACGGCGGCCCGACGCCATACTGAGAGACAGACTTCTGTATGTGTAGCTCAATAAATATTGATCATATCAGTCTAAATTCATCATCAGTTATTGATCCTGGTCACCTTTATCTTCCTTCCCAACAGTACCGCACTCCCACACCTCCTTCAGGGTGCAGTTTCTAAGATGAGTGTGCTAAGAATGCCGGTCTACTGGCCTGCTCTAGTACCCCAGCATTCACAGTGTACTGTGGTTATGTCCAGGTCAGTCCAGCAGGACGAAGTGTCCATGCGCAGTCTTGCTCTGTGCTGTGACCTGCTGACCACTGTCTGCCAAACTGCTGTCCACTGCTGTGACGACGCTCTGGAGAGCCACCTGCAGGTTATCGTTGGTACGCTCACAGCACAGGTCACTCAGCAGTCTGCTATATCTCAACAGGTGAGCTCACTCAACCATTACCGGTCCGTACACGCAGCGCTAGGCCTGCCGAGCCAGAATCAGACCACAAAGAGCTCGAAGCAATGCTTTCATGTTCTTACGTTGCCTGGTTGATTCTTATATTCCCAGAACAGCTGTATGTATGTTACAAGGTCAAAAACCACAGACTACCTCGATTAAATTCCTCCTCTGTGTGACAGGTGCTGCATCTGCTCAAGTTCCTGGTGATAGATAATCTGGATAACAAGCACCTGAGGAGAGCCATCCCTTTGCTGGAGCCTTTTCCTGATCGGCCAGCCTTCAGAGAGCTGAGAGAAGCTCAGCATGCGCTCAAGTACAGCTCTGGAGCTTTTAGCCTGAGACAGGTCAGCACCAGTACGCCTCACGCCTACTCCATGGATCTGGATTCCGTTTATTAGAAATGAATTTCGTTAGGAAGATTTTAGTGTTTCATTTATTATATCTCGAATTTCACCGCATTGTGAGACTTCATTCGGGAAGCAGTCTGAACTGAATAGCTCCCTTTAGCCTCCGGATTGGCAGAGCCGAACTGATCGGTGGATGTGTGTAACTGCACTCGTTTTTGCATACTTTTCAATTCCAGAAAAAAGTCAGAAAATCTTGTTATTATGCGATATCGACCCTTTAATGTATTAATAAGTGGGGGTAATGGTAGAACAGAAGGGTCATAGATCCCATACACCTTGTCATCAGTACAGTTCTCCATGCTTCACACTAAGGCACTCCTACAACCCAAACCTAGATAGATAGATGGATACAATACATACATACATATTTTATTGATCATAAAACAAAAATTTTGCACCAGTACCAGTTTGACAGTAAAAACAAAACAAAAAAGAGTTATACAGGTATGTACAGGTTCAGCATTATTATTAACTATTAACCTATATTAATATAAATATTACAGTTTGCTATAGATAAATATATCTCACTTATTAGAATGAGGCAAGAAAATATCTACAAAAAGGTTTATCTACAAAAATACTGTAGATCCGTGGAAAATATGTAAAAAAAAAATCCAAAAGGCAGTGCAATAATAATAATAAATGTGCAAGTGCACAGATATCAACAGATAAGGACAATGTGCATATATAGGTATTTAAGTAGAGTGTCTAGAGTCTCCAGGAGTGAAAGAGTAAAGCGTGTCCAGGAGTGCAGATGTACAGGATATATGGTAAAGGGTCTAGAGCATCCAGGAGTGCAGATGTACAGGATATGCGGTAAAGGGTCTAGAGTGTCCAGGAGTGCAGATGTCCAGGATATACGGTAAAGGGTCTAGAGTGTCCAGAGGTGCAGATGTCCAGGATATACAGTAAAGGGTCTAGAGTGTCCAGGACTGCAGATGTCCAGGATATACAGTAAAGGGTCTAGAGTGTCCAGGAGTGCAGATGTCCAGGATATACAGTAAAGGGTCTAGAGTGTCCAGGACTGCAGATGTCCAGGATATACAGTAAAGGGTCTAGAGTGTCCAGGACTGCAGATGTCCAGGATATACAGTAAAGGGTCTAGAGTGCCCAGGAGTGCAGATGTCCAGGATATACAGTAAAGGGTCTAGAGTGTCCAGGACTGCAGATGTCCCGGATATGCGGTAAAGGGTCTAGAGTGTCCACGAGTGCAGATGTACAGGATATACGGTAAAGGGTCTAGAGCGTCCAGGAGTGCAGATGTCCAGGATATACAGTAAAGGGTCTAGAGTGTCCAGAGGTGCAGATGTCCAGGATATACAGTAAAGGGTCTAGAGTGTCCAGGAGTGCAGATGTCCAGGATATACGGTAAAGTGTAAGCACCTCTTTCTGCTTTCTCAGATTTCAGTATTTTTTCTAATTTCTTGTTTTTCTTTTCCTCTTGTTTGTTTTTTGCAGGAGATTGAGCATTTTCTGTCTGTGACGTCATGTGACTCGCTACCTCTAACCCGACTGGAGGGTCTGAAGGACTTAAAGAGACAGCTCCAGACTCTCAAACAGCAGATCAAGCAGCTGCTGAAAGAATGTCACGGTCAGAAACACACCACTGCAGCCGTCACCAAACTATTTCCTTCGTTTGTTTTATGTGTTGAATCAAATCCTCACATCTCTGTTTTTCTTATTAATTGTTTTGCATCGTTTGATAAAGACAGCGGCCCTTCAGAAAAGAAAAGATCATTATTGGCCTGAGGTGGTGCAGTTATGAATTTTGGACACAGAGTTGATAATTTAGAGCTGTGTAGACACAGAAATTGTCTACATGTCCTTTTGGACATGTGTCTGATTCATGGTCATGCAGTCATTCATGGCCATTTCACTGCCCATGCGTCCTCCGTCCGTGTTAAGGTGCCAGTAGCATTGAATCTGAAGCCAGTGAACTCTGCAGAAGCACTGGAGTGAACATGAGTGAACAAGCATTGCAGTGAATAGTAATTTATTTGAGGAGGCTTTACAGGTATACTACACGCCTTACAGGTATACTACACGCCTTGCAGGTATACTGTACACTTTACAGGTATACGATACACTTTACAGGTATACTGCACACCTTACAGGTATACGGTACACTTTACAGGTATACTGCACACCTTACAGGTATACGGTACACTTTACAGGGATACTGCACACCTTACAGGTATACGGTACACTTTACAGGGATACTGCACACCTTACAGGTATACTGCACACCTTACAGGTATACTGTACACTTTACAGGGATACTGCACACCTTACAGGGATACTGCACACCTTACAGGTATACTGCACTGCGACAGATAAAACTGAACTGAGTACAGTTGTGTTGAGGCAGATCTCAGCTGTGTATTTATTCCTCTATATTTATTTACCTATATACTGAACATCTGTACTGTAAGCTGTTTATCTATATACTGAACATCTGTACTGTAAGCTGTTTATCTACATACTGAACATCTGTACTGTAAGCTGTTGAGCCGTTTACCTGAACATCAAGCTGCTATTCTCCTACCTGCACTGTACACTTTATATATCCATACTGTTTACCGCCACATACTTAACCACACACTTGTTACCTCAACACACTGTACATGTGCACTAGTGTACTCTACATTGTGGTATACAGAATGCACATGTCCTACTGTACTGTTTGCGCACATTGTTGTCTATTTGTCTTTGTACTACAACATTAATATATACATATATAATATATACATATATTCTTCAAGCTGCACTGGAGGTGGAGCCTGACTGTGTTTCGTTACACTGTACAACCCTGTATTGGTATAATGAGAGAATTGAATTGAGCATGTCTAGAGGACAGCCCTGTGTAATACATGTGTATTTGTTAGCTACGTAGCTTAGCTTAGCCTGTGAATAATTCGTACGTTTTTAGTTTGCATGCTTTTTGCTTCATAGGCAAACAGTAAACAAGAAAAGGCAATTGAATCATCCATCCCAATTATTCATATGATTAAAAAATCCATGCAACGAAATGATCCCCAAAGTTCAGGTTTTGGTTTCCAGTCGTTACGGACATTCCTGCTGTTATTTGCAGCGTATAGGGCCTTTAATAGAAGATGCCCAGTCGTATAAGCTGGTAAGTGTTTGGTGCACTAACTGGTCTACATTGCTTTTTGTGTTTGTGTCGTTTGATTGTGTAGCTGACCCAGCTGGAAGTGTGCTGGTTAAACTGGTCCTGGACTTCCTTCAGCTCTGTAAACTTGCAACCAATCATCCTGGAGGCAGAGATATCCTGGGTAAGCGGTTCCGTCAGCAGGCCAGATCATTCTTCTTTTGTATTTTTTGTAGACATTGATTTTGTCTTTAAAGCTTGAAATGTGTGCAGATAGAGAAGCTAAATTTTATATCTAGGGGTTTGTTTACTAAACCTTACACATGTGGGCCACTGAGACTTTTCAGTTCTCAGTTTTTATCAACTTGTAAAATTCCAACAGGAAGATCATCCTGAGTGGCTTGGAGTAAAATTCTGTATTCTAGAATGACAAAATTCTTCACAGTGGCGGAACCAGATGTCTTCTTCCCTCAACGAGAGTTATGGCTGGGAGTGGAGTGTAAGGTGGCTGATGAATAGACGTGGAATGTACATTGCTGATAGCTGCGCTACCTGTTTATTGATTAATAGACAGTGAGAGCTGTCATTGACTCTGTACGCTAAATTCATATGGGCTCTCATTAGAATAACTCTTATTCAGGCTCTGACAGTCCAAGTTCTCGTTGTCTTGGTAGGTTCTGTTGTCTCGATCGGTCTAGGCTCGATCATCCGTGTTTAGATGAAGGTTTCCATCCTCAGTGCTGCTCTAATTTCATTCGCAGAGGCGGTTGGGGGGTGTCTGGGAGAGCTTGGTCCTGTGGACTTGTCTACCATCGCCCTGCATCATGGAAAAGACCAGATCTACTCTCAGGCTGCTGAGCTATACCCACTGGACGCACTACCTCGATGGATCTTCATCATCCTCAGCTGTATGAACAATGCTCTGACGCACCACAGGTAGCGTGGGTGATCTGAGACTACTCCCATGTCATGGAATTTTTTATTTAAATGTGGATGCACAGAAAGGACATTTTTTGTCCAAAAAAAAAAAAGGCCGAAGGCTGAACGCTGAATACTGAACATGTTTTTATGAATGTTTCATTCATTTTACCACTTACGTTCACCAGAGACCAGACCTGAGTGAGTGAGTGACCAGAGTGAGTGAGTGACCAGAGTGAGGGGGTGACCAGAGTGAGTGAGTGACCAGAGCGAGTGAGTGACCAGAGTGACCAGAGTGAGGGGGTGGCCAGAGTGAGTGAGTGACCAGAGTGAGGGGGTGGCCAGCGTGAGTGAGTGACCAGAGTGAGGGGGTGGCCAGCGTGAGTGGCAGAGTGACCAGAGAGATTGAGGGAGTGACCAGAGAGAGTGAGGGAGTGACCAGAGTGAGGGGGTGGCCAGCGTGACCAGAGAGAGTGAGGGAGTGACCAGAGAGAGTGAGGGAGTGACCAGAGAGAGTGAGGGAGTGACCAGAGTGAGGGGGTGGCCGAGTGACCAGAGAGAGTGAGGGAGTGACCAGAGAGAGTGAGGGAGTGACCTGAGAGAGTGAGGGAGTGACCTGAGTGAGTGACCAGAGTGAGGGGGTGGCCAGTGTGAGTGGCAGAGTGACCAGAGAGAGTGAGGGAGTGACCAGAGAGAGTGAGGGAGTGACCTGAGTGAGTGACCAGAGTGAGGGGGTGGCCAGTGTGAGTGGCAGAGTGACCAGAGAGAGTGAGGGAGTGACCAGAGAGAGTGAGGGAGTGACCAGAGAGAGTGAGTGACCAAAGTGAGGGGGTGGCCAGTGTGAGTGAGTGACCAGAGTGAGGGGGTGGCCTGCGTGAGTGACCAGAGAGCGTGAGTGACAGACGACACAGCTCTATTCTGGTTATCACTGTCTGGAGCTCCGTTCGGCTCGAATTCCTGAAACTGAATGAAAGCAGGGAGACTCCAGTGTCCTATGGTGTGACTCGCTGTGTGGCTCCAGCTCTGGAGCTAGGGAGTAAAAGTTCCATTTGGGTTCCCTTCTACATCCGGGAACTACAAAACGTTAACGGCGTCATTTAAAACATCATTATTCAGCCCAAATCATTTTGGTTGCCGAATGTACAGTGCATCCCTAGGCTGATGTGGTACACCCTCCGCTATTTTCTAGGCCCTTGTTGATAAATGAGGTCCGGGTCTTGCAAGTCACTTTAGAATCCTGAGGTCACAAATGACTACAGTGAGGCCTTAAATTAATATAGAAATCAAAAGTTAATAAATTGAGGCAACAAATGAATATGTTACATCTATGAGTTATGAAAACTGAAGGTAATGCCTTATTAAAATATAATGGCCAATGTATGGTGAATTTATTCTGTGGTGGATCCATTAACATGCCTAACGATGGCTTAGGCGAGCAGCGTAGATCTTTTCTACTGTCGACGTTTCCATGCCCACTGTGACTGTGTTGCTGACCGTTGCTCATCTGTCTTTCAGTATTTCTGTCCGTCAGGCTGCCGCTGTGTGTCTGAAGGATGTCCTATCCACACAGCCTGGTTCGGACTTCTGGGAAATGTACAAGAGCCAGAGGGATCCAATGCTTCTGTACCTGAGTCCTTTCCGCTCTGCCAAGAGAAAGGTACGTGCCTTGGATCCAGATACATAAGGATTTCTCCAGCCCATGGTTTCTGTACCTTTTTAAAAATAATCGCTGTTCATTTCACTGAATATCTTTTTAGGAGCAGCCGGTACGGAGTGAAGTCACCCCTGGATCCAGAGATCGACTGGACAGCACGGATCTGTGGACGGTGCAGCCTGGTCAACACAAAGACTGGCTAAAGAACCTGTGCATGGCCTTGCTGGATAGTGGAGGTGTTGAAAATGAAGCCCTGCTGATGACCAAACCGCTCTGCCAGGTAATCACACGCTAACCTGTCTGCGGTGTATATGAATTATGAAGCTTACCTTGTCGTCCAGGTAGGGTGCATGAATGCTGTAACGGACTGGAGGGCAGGTAAACCGCGTAGCTGCACATGAACCTTACAGGCGTCTGTCAAATCATGAACCTGGAGGAACTATTCAGTTTCAGGACTGGTATCAGAAACCAGACCAGAGCCATGCGGTTCCTATTTGGCCGTGTGCTGGAGTGCTCTAGGTACTTCCTCTGGTCTTTCACGGACTCTTCTCTCCGCAGGTGAAGACAGATTTCTGCCAGAGGGTTCTGCCCCTCTTTATCCATGACATGCTGCTGGGGGACAGGAACGGTTCCTGGAGGGAACTTCTCTCCACACACATACAGAACTTCTTCAGCAGCTGCTCCAGACCAGCCAGACCCAGCAGCAATCCCAGCACCCCCCCATCACTCGATTCAGGTACAGCATGTATGTAGCAGTGTGAAATTCTTTATGTAGTGTGTAGCAGATGGGGGTTTCAGTGGTGGTCTTACAGTGAATATGGCTGTCAGGAATTTCTTAAGGTATGTCAAATCAATCTAGTAAATTTTTCCGAATTTCTGTAAAATTCAGTGTTTAATATGTGAACGCTGAGTGGTTAGGCGTGAAGTGGTTCTTTGTAGAGACTCTGAATTCTTAACATACAGCTCAGGAAATAAATCAGAGCCCACTCCAGGTTCTACTTAAATCAGCATCTCCACATGTACAGCAGGTTCTCAGTGAGGAACCGAAGGTTGGGTTCTAGCTGTACTGGTAGATACAGTGAGCGTCTGGTTCATAAGAACAAGGTCCAGCAGCAAACACACAGGACAACACAGCTACAGACTGGCAGAGGGCCAAACCCCCTCTCTACTGATACACTCTAATTTCTCAACAGGTGAGATGGACGCAAATGGACAGAGTCATCCAGACAAGTGCTCTCTGCGCACCATGCTAGCCGTTATTAACTACCTCAGACAGCAGGCCCGACCGCTGAGGCCCGGCAGGTTCGTGCTTCTTCCCTTTCTTCGCATTCTGCTTTGTTCCAGCCGATACATCGTTCCTGCCGATACATCGTTCCTGCCGATACATCGTTCCTGCTGATACATCGTTCCTGCTGATACATCGTTCCTGCTGATACATCGTTCCTGCTGATACATCGTTCCTGCTGATTTATCGTTCCTGCTGATTTATCGTTTCTGCTGATTTATCGTTCCTGCTGATATATCGTTCCTGCCGATACATCGTTCCTGCTGATATATCGTTCCTAAAAAGAGTTTACTTTTGCAGTGCTGAGTACGGAACCGTATGCGAGGCCAACTTCTGGCTGGATCTGAACTATCTGGAGGTGGCACGAGCAGCACAACTGTGCTCGGCGCATTTCACAGCGCTGCTGTACTCCGAGATCTATGTGGACAACATCAGGACCAACATGGAGGAGAAGCGCAGGTACCACTAAATCAAATCAGACAGAACCTCCCTACATACACATGAGCTGAGAGGTTAAGGATGGAACCTCAGCTTTGAGGTCTACCACACATTTCTGCATCAGCAGTGCAGTGCAAATGAGAAGGTCCTGGCTAGGCTAATGCTAACGCCAAAAGAAGATGAATGGTGGGAGGCAAGGGTCAGTTTATTTAGTGTGTGTTAGTCAGTCAGTCAGTCAGTCAGTCAGCTAGTCAGTCAGTCAGTCGGTTAGTAAGTTAGTTTCAGGTTTATTTGTCAGCACATTTATACATTGAAATGCTTGGCTGATATTCTACACCAGGACAACACTATATACATGCTAAACATGTTAACATAAAGAGCTATAAAAGAGATATATTAAATAAATAGAAAATACACAAAAATACAGAATGTACAGAGACAGGAGGGCTCTTTAGAAATTCTCTGATATGTACATTTATTAGACAAGGATAGTCTGAGAGACAGCGGAGATATAATATCTTCACTGTCCAATTGAAAACGTATCTCCATTTTGAGTTTTGCTCGTATCATTATGTATCATTTGATCACATGAGCTGCTGTTTACACTGTGTGTGAGTTTCATGATGAAAGGACCGACAGAAGTGGCCTAAAGACCGCTTGGAAAAAGTCTGGTTCCATTGACTTACATTAGAATTTAATTGGGTTTTGGCCTCTCCTGTAAAGTTGCTATTTTGGAGATTCCTGTTTCTCTTTGGACAGCGACTTTATTATTATTAATTCTCTTAATATATCACCGCTATGGTGTGTGTGTGTGTGTGTGTGTGTGTGTGTGTGTGTGTGTGTGTGTGTGTGTATGTATGTATGTATGTATGTATGTATGTATATATATATATATATATATATATATATATATATATATATATATATATATATATATATATATATATATATACACACTGCTCAAAAAAAATAAAGGGAACACTTTTTAATCAGAGTGCAGCATCAACTCAGTTCAACTTCAGGGATATTGATCTGGTCAGTTAAGTAGTAGGGAGGGCCGTTAATCAGTTTCAGCTGCTTTGGTGTTAATGAAATTAACAACAGGTGCAGTAGAGGAGCACCAATGAGACACCCCCCAAAACAGGAATGGTTTAAAAGGAACGAGGTCATTGACATTTTGTCCCCCCTCATCTTTTCCCACTGATCCTTCACTAGTTCTGCAGTTGACTTGGGTCAGCGTCACTACTAGTACCATGGGGCGGTACCTGGAGGTGGCACAGGTAGTCCAACTACTGAAGGATGGCACATCAATATGTGCCATTGCCACAAAGTTTGCTGTGTCTCCCAGCACAGTCTTAAGAGTACGGTGGAGATTCCAGTGGGCCAGCAAATGATCACAGTGTAAATAAAATGCCAATTAAAATGAAGAAGTCCTGTCTCTTCCACCAGAGCCCGTGTTCAGAGGACTCTCAGGTAGATGTGATCTACTGATCAGTAACGTTTCCTCAAAGCCGTTGGGTTCACGCAGCTAGGCGCACGTTTTGTGTTGAGCCTGTTCTTGTTTATGGTGTTTCAGAGCTCAGTCTAGAACGTCAAGAAGGATCGCGTTTGACGACAGCAGCCAGAACTTGTCCATCGGAAGCATGTCGGAGAGGAGTGTGGAAGACTCCGGCATTAGCCTGCAGGTGTCCATCAGTCTCATTGTTCTAATCTGATTCTGCTTGGATGCGTTCGATGTGTTCTAGCTATGTTCATTTCACAGGACCTGCTGATAGACGTGTACAAGAGCATTGGCGAGCCTGATAGCCTGTATGGATGTGGAGGTGGCAAGTTGATTAATCCTCTAACCAGGTGAGACTGTATTTGAGGAATTAACTGACCCCCAGAGAGAGAGAGGAACTAACCCTCAGCCTCTCCTTTTGGTAAAGGCTGTCTCTGGAGGTGTTCAGTGTTCTGTTTATCTCTGGAATGTTTCAGAATCAGGACCTATGAGCATGAGGCCATGTGGGGAAAGGCGCTGGCCTCCTATGACCTTCACTCCAACCTTCCAGAGGTCACAAGGCAGGTTGGCATAGTGGAGGTATGGCTTGACATGGAATGTGGACCAAATCTAGAACCAGCACCGCTGATTTTACATTTTAATCCTCAGCACATTGAGCTTGTTTTGATCTGTTGGACAGAGCTTGGTTCTAGCTAATAGAACCTGTTCTCCTTCTCCTGCTTTCTCTGCTTCAACTCAGCTTCATCGTTTCTCTACTCGTGTAGCTTCTCGCTCAGTCTGACTAAACCCTGATGGGAATTGCCCATCTACGTTTTCACACGTTCTCTTTTCGTTTCCATTATTTTTGTTTTGATGTCGCATGTATGATACTGCAGAACGCTGAGCGCGAGTCCGTGGAGCAACCCGAGCGTTTACATTCAAATCTGTCTCGTACTTTAGCCATGTTCATGTTTCAGGGTCTGCAGAACCTGGGGCTGTGTGGAATCCTCAGCACGTATCTGGCAGGTCTGGAGAGAGAGGTGGCCGAGTGGGGACCTGAGCTAAGAGAGCTTCGCTTCCAGGCAGCCTGGAGGAGCACACAGTGGGACCAGGACCTGCCTGGGAGGTACCAGTGGGTTGGAGGCAGTGGGTTTTTTCCTGGTGCTGAATGTGTTCGTTTACATGGTCCTGTTCGGTATAGGTGGTGTAGCGTCCAAATTGTGGTCACATGTCTGGCCGTGAACGTTTGATGCAAGAAAGTGAAGTGAGTCAAAGTCGGAAAACAGAATTCAATTTAATTATTATTTTAGTTTTTTGACCAAACAGGCATTATGTACAAGTTATTCATTTTTCAGCATCTGGAAAATGCAAAAATACGTATTTAAAGTCTAGTATGTTTGTCCCACTGCAGAAATTTATTTTATTAACCACCCAGTCAAATGTAAACGATTAAAAACCATACATAGCATACATAAAATTGTGTTCAAATTTTTAAAATTTTTATTTTATTTGTAGTATTCTCCACTACAGGTCCTGAAATGACTTCCCCAGTCAAATATTACTATGACACAGAAACAGGATGCTCTAGCAGCTTTATTGAACTTAGCCATATGTGTTTGACCCCTCAGGGTCAGATAGATAGATAGATAGATAGATAGATAGATAGATAGATAGATAGAAATTAAAAAATAAAAACAGTGTTGTGCAGTATGAAAAACCTAAATGGGTCGGTACCAGCAGCAGTGTTATTAACTTTTAACTATAAACTATACCTAGTACGGGTCATTATCAATGAATATGTAAATATAAATATATAACTATATCTCACTTCGCAAGGAAATATATACAAGGATACAAATATAACTGTAGAGTGTAGAAAAGACAATAGTAAAAAATAATAAATGAGTTAGAAGACTAACTCCTTAATTAATACGAAAGAGCATTTAGTGATTTACCACATTTGGAAACAGCTATGTGACTCTTCACACATGCCTGATGGGCGGGTTCCAGGTGGTTGTTAGGAGTCCTGTTTTTTGTGTAGCTTTGAATCCTTCAGTTTTGGAAACTTCATGTTTTTCTTTCCTTTCATTTCTCCTTCCTTATGCAAGTGGATCATCTTCTATCGAATGTCCTCACATATATTTCCTATAAAATGGATAACTTGTACTTTTGACTGGGAATAAACAAAAGGCAGCCATTTGAGAACACCCGTCCCGATGATTCTGTAATCGTCTATAATAGCAACAATTTGAAATAATGGTAATTATCAAACCCTACTGGAATCAGCTGCAGTGTATGTGTGATGTATTTTTTATTTTTCAGCAAAGATGTCATGTTCGAGATGGCCCCTAACTCTGAGTTTGGCACTGTAGTGTCTTTTTTTCTTCAGATGTTTTGTGTCTAAATCCTGGAATTCCTCTGGTGTGTAGGAGTGAGAAGCTGAATCCTGGCTTTAACGAGTCCATGTTTACTGCTATGCAATCTTTGAGGGACAAGGACTTCAGTGTATTTGAAAGAACCCTGGAATATGCCAGGTAGGTCCACAATACACAAACATAGCAGGTCTATACTGCCACCGTCCTGCTGAAACACTCATTACACTGCCTGTTTTCTCAGAGGGAACGTGGTGGAGGAGATCAGTCGTGGAAGTCTGGAAGCTGTGTCCTCTCTCTATCCGGCTCTCTGTAGTTTACAGATGATCGAGGAGCTCCAAAGTGTCAGACCGCTGTTTTCAGGGTAAGATTATTACATCACTGCTTTCGTTCGGCACTTTATACCACGCCATTCTGTAGGTGCCTACATGCCCTGATATCCGAATCCCCCCACTATGATCAGCTATTAAATAAGTAACAGCTGTAATTAAATTAAAGTATCTAGTAACTAGTAAAGCTGAGAGGCAGAGCTGACCTGCTGATGCTCCACTTTAAATATTGGCCAAGAAGTAAGAAACTAATCCGTGAGGTGGAGAAAAGTGAGCTAGATGGTGCATCCTCAGATGTTTGAGGGCCCTGGTAGCCCTCTGGGTGTTGGAGGTTAGTTACAGCACGTCAGTTTCCTGTGTAGACATCCTGAACATGTCTTTGTTTGGCATATACATCTAAACGATGATCTCCATGGACAATCATCACTCTGCACTTTACATGAGCATATTTACACTCGCACGTATAAACTGACCTACTGTTATCTTCCATCCACACTGTATATCTGTAGTGTATGTATATACATATATAATATTCTATGCCCTGTATATACCCTGCATCTCTCATCTACCTCAGCCTTACCATAGTGCTATGTGGTAATGTTTACATCTGCATATATCATAGTTTTTATTCATAACTGTAAACAGAGATTTTAGTGCTTAGTATTGTATATATTTATTGTCCAATTTATATGTTTGTATTGAAGTACTGTAAGGGACTACACACCTAAGTTTTTCACTCACCTTCACACCTGTGAAAATGTGATGTGACAATAAAAGTGATTTGATTTGATTTGATATACACTCACTCGCCACTTTATTGGGCACACCTACCTTGTATCAGCATTCGTTGTTTATCAGCTCCACTTAGCATGTAGGTGCACTTTCTACAATTCCAGGCTGTAGTCCATCTGTTTCTCTGGATACTTTGTTTCTCCTTTATCCTTTTCACGGGTCCACCACAGAGCTGGTAGGATTTTGGCATATATAGATGTATAAATAGAATGCATCTCATAGGCTCATATTTTATTCACAATAGCACCTAGAACACGTATCAGATGTTTGCCATTACATGAGAGCTAGCTGAGAGAAGATGATTAGCTTTTTAAGGTGGCAACAACGCATCTCAAAAAAGTTGGTATAACAGGGTTGTCCTATTCCTGTCTAATATAGGATTCTGCGTGCTCAACTTGCAAATTTTTTGTTTCATGATTCACCAAACGTTTTGTATTGGTGAAAGGTCTGGACTGCAGGCAGGCTATTTCAGCACCTGGGCTCTTCTTCTGCGAGGCTACAGTCTACAGTCTAAGGCCTTACCTGAAAGACTTGAGGTCTGGATGGGAGGATATGTTGTCCTAAAGCATCTATATACTGTTCAGCACTGATAGTGTCTTTCCGGATGTGGAAGCTGCCCATGTCATAGGCGCTACAGCAGCCCCAAACCATCAGAGCTCCAGGCTTTTTAGCAGTGTGCTGATAACCAGCTGCATGGTTCCTTTCAGATCTCTATTCATCTGACCACAGATCAGTTTTATAGTTTCGCTTGCTTATTAAATGAGCTCTGGTCCAGATAATCTGTGGCGTTTCTGGATGGTATTGACGCGTAGTTTCTTCTTTGCATGATAGAGCTTTAACTAGCCTTTGTGGACTGCGTCACAGGCAGAGATGTCTGGAAGTGTTCCTGAACCCATGCTGTGATTTCCAGCATGGAATCAGGCCATCCGAGGGCTCCGAGATCACAAGCATCCGATGTTGACCGTTGCCCTTACGCGGGGTGGGGTTTCTCCAGATACTCAGAATCTTCTGGGGATATTTTGTACTGTAGATGGTGGGAGAGCCAAAGTGGAGGAACGTTTGTCTGAAATTGTGAAATTGGTGAACCTCTATCCAGCTTTGCTTCTGAGAGAGCTGGTTATATATTTATTTTATTTTTTATTTTTTTATTCAGAGCCACTTACTTTTCTAGCCTTTCGTTTCCTCTGTCCTGTCTTTTTTGAGACGTGTCACTGCTGTTCTAAATGCTGTTCTAATTTTCATGAAACGGTAAAATGTCTCACTTTCAGCATCTCACATGTATTCTGTTCTGTTGTGAATAAAATATGGGCCTATGAGATTTGCTAATAATTTTTTTGTTTTTATTTACATGTATTTACAGTTTACACAGCGCCCCAGCTTTTTGGGAATTACGGTTTCATCATTAGATGCTGTGCGTTCAGGACCAAGTAACGATGTCCCTGTAAACGCCACTGTGTACCACATTAGGCCAGCGTTACCTGTGACCTACACTGTGTTTCCTCGTAGACCCCTTTCTGACTCTGACCTGGTGGAGGTCTACAGTAAGTGGCATCAGCACCTGGACCTGTTGGTGGACAGTGACTTCAGCCTGGTCGAGCCAATCCTGGCTCTGCGGTCCTCCATTCAGGAAACGCTGCTCACCTGTGAGGCTGAACCAGACAGGAAGAGCTACCTTAGCTCCGCCTACTCCTCCCACCTAATGGAGCTCTGCAGGCTGGCCCGCTCGGCGGGAAATACGCAGGTTTGTCGTTCACACAGCTTCGCAGGAGACCTGTCACGTCTGGACATGCGCCAGTATTCAGTTTCAAGCAGGAGTTGTGTAAAATGGTATGGTATGCTATATCATATGTTCCTAAAGGCTTTTCATGATACGTATCATGAAACGCTCAACGCTCATGCAGTGCATTGCAGCCTGGGAAGGGTTAGTGATGTTAATCAGTTAAAGAGGGGGAACGAGAGAGGAAGGAAAAGCCTATTACCCATTAGCCTAACATTGGCATTTGACAGTTATGGCATTTAGCTGACGCTCTTATCCAGAACCACTTACAAGGGTAATCATAGTACAGGTGGGCCAGTGTAGTGTTAGGAGTCTTGCCCAAGGACTCTTATTGGTGTAGCACATAGTCACCCAGACCAGGAATTGGACCCCAGTCTCCCACATAGGGCAATGGCTCACTTGTAGGTAGTGGTGTTATCCATTGCGCTACGCCAACCACATATAGCCCATAGCCAGGCATAACATGGAGGCTAGCCAGCTTCCCATGTGCCCTGCCTATGATCCTCCTTGCTCAGATTCTTCAGGTGATGCCGTGGTCTTGGTCTACAAGTGCAGTTCTCTGCAGCTCTCTCCTACAGGAAGCACAGACTTACGGACTCGCACATTTACATGCCACATGATCTGTAATGACGGGTTGTATAAAGCCGACCACCTGACACAGATGTTAGCCTACTGGTAATGGTGTGGCCTAGGGTCTGGATTTTGAACCCCTCGTTCCAGCTGTGTTGTTACTGGTGGTTGGTGCTCGACTGATCATCTCAGTCAGTTGAGAAACACCTTGCTTGGCTCCAGTATCTCATCTCTCCTTGCTGTTATTTGTAGCTGGCAGAGCGAGCAGTGTACCAGATGAAGCAGCACAGCGGGGTGAGCTCAGGCTCCGTCAGCTCGTGGGCCTGGCAGCTGGAGGAAGCTCAGGTCTTCTGGGTGAAGAAGGAGTCGGGATTGGCTCTGGGATTGCTCAGACAGATGATCGACAAGCTGGAAGATCTGGTCAGTGCCAGTTGTTACATGAAATACTACATGCATGGTCCCGCGGCAAAGTAGTTTTTATTGTTCATATGTATGTGTGTGCGAGCAGGTGGAGGTGAACCCTGCTGTGGTGCCGGTGTACTCGGAGTGTATGAGGCTCTGTGGAAGCTGGCTGTCCAAATCGTGTCTGGAGAGTCCTGCCGTCATACTGGACAGCTTTCTGGAAAGGGTAAGTACCACTAACGTCTGTGGCACATGGAGCGATGCATATGTTTATTATGGAGCTTTAGTTTACGTTTCAATCAAGACTTCCTTTTCTAAGGTGGCCGAGAAAGCCCAACGCACTGCAAGTTAAAAACGCGCTGCAAGATCTGAAAACACAAGCATCAAAATGAGACCGCTTGCAAACCGTTAACCGAACGCGCTGCAAAGTCTCAAACGCGCAGCAAACACTGACAACACATGCAGCTTCCAAACACATGCAGAAAGCCTCACAACACAACGGAAGTGTTTCCGAGGGACACTGAAAGTGGACGGACCCATTCGAGAGCGGGCTGCGTAAAACACGAGAAACTGGGCAATAAACAGAAAACATAGCTTTTAATAAACAGTAAAACCTTCATTTTAGCCACTCTGTGTGCATTGTTTAAGGTGGAACGAAATATAAACACAGCAACCTGGCCAATAACCCGACTCGGTTCTACGTCCAGCCCGCTCTCGAATGGGTGTCCCTCGGAAAACACTTCCGTTGTGTTGTGAGGCTTTCTGCATGCGTTTTGGAAGCTGCATGTGTTTTCAGTGTTTGCTGTGCGTTAGAGACTTTGCAGCGCGTTCAGTTAACGGTTTGCAAGCGGTCTCATTTTGATGCTCGTGTTTTCGGATCTTGCAGCGCGTTTGGCTGATGTTGTGCAAGTCGTGTCATTTTGATGCTCGTTTTTAACCTGCAGCGCGTTGGGCTTTCTCGGCCACCGTACTTTTCCCATTACAGTGTGACTTTCATCTGTTTCAGGAAGTCTGTAGGGAGGATAACTGCTGATCCATAATGTTGTGATACGAGTAAACACTAGAGGGCGCTCCAAGAGAGTCCAGGAAGATCAGGTTGCTTATTAACAAGGATGTTTGTACAGGCAAATGCTCTCATGATGGCATAAGTGAACCACTTTACTGCCAGTTAGCTCACAGTCAGCTCACTAGTTTTTATATTCATGTAATAAATTATTTTCATTCCTAAATTAAAGGAAATTCTGTATCAGCTGTTTGGTTCCATTCACTCCCATTCATTAAGGACTTTTTCTGCCGTCGCTGTAGAAGTCAGTTTGTGGTGTAGCAGGAGGAAATACCCCAGTAAACCCACCAGTCTGTGCCATTCAAAAACAATTGAGGCTGGTTTTTTATTATTTTTATTTTTTCTCTTTGTGACCAGGCCGTGGAAGTGATTGTGGGCCATGGTGGAGCTCCGGACCCCAAACTGCAGAGCCAGAAGACCCAGGCCTTCCTCTCACTGGCTCGCTTCTCCGATGCGCAGTATCAGGGCATTGAGAACTACATGAGATCATCAGAATTTGAAAATAAGCAGGCTCTGCTGGAGAAGGCTAAAGAGGAGGTGGACCTCATGAAGGAGAGACGAGTCGTCAACAACAGGTCAGCATCTGAACAAGGGCAGCGAGCGTGGCTTTGTGTTGGCAGGTCAACATCGAGGAACCGACACGCTGAGCTGCTTTGAAGCCTTCGGAAGCCTTGCTGATAGAGCTGTAATCAGATTTCAATATTTTAATAGAGTGCCTGTACACCTGCATATAATCCTGACACCCCAGACGCATGGAAAGACCGAATCCGTGCATAGCGGACGGAGGGGAGACCTTTTAATAAGTCTTGCTTCTCGCGCGCAGGTACACAGTGAAGGTCCAGAGGGAGCTGGAGCTGGATGTGCGAGCCCTGGCCAACCTGCGGGCCGACCGCAGGCGTTTCCTTCTGAAGGCCGTGGAGAACTACATCCGGTGCTTGGAGCTGGGGGAGGAGCATGACACCTGGGTCTTCCGTCTGGCCTCGCTCTGGCTGGAGAATGCCGATGTCAAGAATGTCAACGATATGATGAAGGTGAGCTGTTCCACACATGAGCACTACTGCTCTGTCTAAGGCAGATTATTTTATTCAAGCTATTATTATTTTTAATATATTTTTTATTATTTATTTTTAGGAAGGTGTAACAAAGATTCCGTCATACAAGTTCTTGCCCCTGATGTACCAGCTGGCTGCCCGCATGGGTACCAAAGTCGCTAACCCGGTTACTTCAGAAGATGCGGGGTTTCACAATGTCCTCAAAGAGGTACAGCTCTTCAGAAATGTTTCCGATAGCTATTTCTTTATTTTATTTTTTATTAATGTTTCTTATTACTAATACCTACCTGTAGAAAACAACATGAAAGGGCCACCATAGGTGTTTCTAATAAGTGACCCAAAAAGGTGTAACTCCTTGAATACTTATTGACATACACGAAACAATGGATACCTATGGAATCTGATTATATCGTACCGCCCTGATTATTACTTAATGCCTCATTACATGGTCTTTCGATCAGCTGATCTGTCGGGCCTCTATGGACCATCCTCATCACACCCTCTTCATCATCCTCGCTCTGGTCAACGCCAACAAGGACGAGAGTTTCTCCCGCAGGCTGTCGAAGACCAGTGCGCGTCAGCCCTCGCCTCTGGACCTGGTATACTTAAGACCGACTCCATTCACATTAGTCCTACTACCAGCACACCATGAATAACAAAGGCCTGTAGATTTTTAGATTGAATATGTTTATGTAACAGAGGAAATACTGACTGGAAATGATAAATAATAGGACTGTCGGTTTTCGATCATCAACTTTTGAGTTCCCCTCTTCAGATAAAGTCTTGAGTGGTAACGATCGGTGGTGCTGTTCTGCAGGAAAGAGCCGAAGTGGCCCTGAAAATCATCAACGTGATCCGGAAGCGGAAGGCCGAGATGATCCGGGGTATCGAGACGCTCTGCAGTGCCTACATCAGCCTGGCCTACATGGACGCAAGCCGGCATAAAACTGAGAAGAGTGGGTTCAGCTGGTTCTGTTTCTTCAGAGAGGCTTATTAGAGCCCGTTTGAACTAGGGGTCCGAACGTATTAGCAGCCCAAGGCACAGTGGGGGACTTATTGGAATTACAGTGGAATCATTTTACATATCATCGCTGTCCAAAGAAAAACAGGTCTCTCCAAAACGGCAACTTTACAGGAGAGGCCAAAAACCTCATTTAACTTGAATGAAAGTCAATGGAACCAGACGTCTTTCCAAGCAGTTTTGGGATGTTTCTGTTGGTCCATTCTTCCTGAAATTTCTACCCGGTGTAAAGGGCGGCTCATGTGATCAAAGGAGACATAAAAGTAAAAATCAACAAATATGGAGATACAGGTTTTTCTTTGGACAGCGAGGATATATGATTTAGAGATTTGGTGTTATGTTTGAAAATACATATTCTAACAGAGGAGTCATCATTGTATTTTTACATAAGACGAATTGTTGTCATTTTTATAGGATCTGAACAACAATGTAAAAGCACAATGATTATTCCTCCTTTGGAATAGGGTCTTTGAAAATCTACTAGATCATATTTGCAAAATTATTAGTCGTATGATGTGAAATACTCATTTATGAACAGTTTTCCATTCCCAGATTAAACCAATCTGTAATTAAACTGATGCATTGACTGTGGAAACCATGGTAATAAGATTTTACCTTGGTAGTATCCACTGTTGAACTTTATATATGGATTATAAAGGGATCTGCTTTTTTGATATTATCCGCAGTAAGGTTTTTTTCTTATGGCTGTCATATCCATATCCAGGTTCCGATGATCCATACTGGCACACAACCCTATTTTAACATGTCCTGCTAATTTGGCTTGTCTAGTTCATTCATCGTAACGCATGGCATTTCAGCATCAAGTCAACGAGACGCCCGTAACAGTGCTGTGCGTTAGTTTTAGCACGCTAGGATCAAGCACGCCCACTTCATAACCAACTCAAGAACAAGTAATGGAGAAATAACGGTGCTTGGTGTTTCCTGCGTTTGTACAGAAGCGATTCCCATTCCGGCAGATCAGCCCATCATGCAAATCAAAGATCTCGGTGATGTCATTATCCCCACCATGGAGATCAAGGTAACAATGGCTATGAATTCCTGAAGTCTAATTACAGGGGCGTGTACGTGTCGCTGTTGATCTGGTGATCGATATACACAGGCTGATGTGTCCTGTGATGCTGCTCATGTATAAACCAGGTGGATCCATCAGGCCAGTACGAGGATCTGGTGACCATCAGCTCTTTTAAACCTCACTATCACCTGGCTGGAGGCGTCAACCTGCCCAAGATCATTGACTGTGTGGGTTCAGATGGCAAGAGCAGGAGACAGCTGGTCAAGGTGAGGCTTCCTTATCCGCTGGTACAGCTTCTACTCTCTTCAGGTTAACTCTGTCCGATTAGACCGTTAAGCCACGGTGGACGCTGTACAGTTAGTGGACTGAAGTAAAGATGGCCGTTTGTTATTCAAATACATAGATATCCAATCCAGGTGTGTTCATTCTGGCTAAATTTGATATTTGAGTATGTGTAAAAGCTAGTGGGTGTTCAGTTAATTGGAATTCCACATGTTTTTAAAATGTCCCCTGTAATTCAGTGGTTTGGACTGATATGGTTGATTGCAGAGACTCAGGGAGAGTCAGGGGTCGTCAAAATATAGCTATTTTATTTACCATCAGAGACTACAAGTGCACCTACGCATGTCCTCTGAGTGTTTATGGATTGTTGGTGACGGTGGAGGAGCTCCGCATGTAGAATTAAGGCCAAAGTCTTCTCAGAAACTTTGTCTTGGGCATCAGTCAGTGTATTCCAAACCTATTTATGCTAGAACTTTCTGCGAGGGAGCTTTTAGAGGTGTATATTTGGTTCCTATCGCCAATAATTTTGCATATACCTAACCATTTAATTATGTGGATATGTAGAAAAATCAATCCTCACTCTTTTAACACATCCTGTCCTTCTCGTTTGCTTATTTGCTAAATTTTTATTTTCATATTTTGGTACTGGCAGTTATTTAATCGCCTCTATGTATTGCTTAATAATGCTTGGCTACTCAGACTTTTAAAATCTGGAATGTCCTGTATGAATTGATGGTGCATTGTGTTTTTTTGCTCACCTACTGTATTAATTGAGCAGTGCTGATTCTTAATGATCCGAATGTTTGCCATGCAGGGCCAGGATGACCTGAGACAGGACGCGGTGATGCAGCAGGTTTTCCACATGTGCTCCACACTCCTGCAACGCAATGCAGAGACACGCAAGAGAAAGCTCAACATCCGCAGATACAAAGTAAAACTTTCTGACGCTCTATATATATACAGCTCTGGAAATAAATCAGAGCCCACTCCAAGGTCTTCTTAAATCAGCATCTCCACATGTACAGCAGGTTCTTAGTGAGGAACCGAAGGTCGGGTTCTAGCTTTACTGGCAGATACAGTGAGCGTCTGGTTCATAAGAACAAGGTCCAGCAGCAAACACACAGGACAACACGGCTACAGACTGGCAGAGGGCCACACCCACTCTCTACTGACCGTGATGAGCGCCACCTCATTCCAATGTCCCTTAACCACCGTAAGATGACCTCGAGTGACCTACAGAGAGACTGGCGAGCGGTGGCTGGGGTGAGACGCACAGCGAGCATGGTTCTAAAAACAGGCTTCTGGAGGTCATTAGTGATTTTCTAAATACACAGATCTAATACAATATCTGATCTGGAGTTTGGGAGACATAGTTCCAGTAGTGTAGAGAACCAAACAGAACCAATACAAACCCAGAACCTGCACACCTAGAGACACTGATCACTTACAGGTGGGCTCTTCATTTTTTCCAGAGCTGTCTATATATATATGTATATATATATATTTCCAAGTTAGTTTATCATGCACTGTTTGCTTCCGAACCAGTAAACCCATTCAATGTCAGTGCATCTGCTCAGCGTGCTGCTAGGTTGAAATAGCACCTGATATAATGGCCAGCATGTGCAGAAAGTCGTTGTACCAATAAACCCGACACTCCGGTTTGTGGTTTTGGCAGGTAGATGTGTAATCTGAGAACACTTGTAATTGTGCGTACAATTAAGAGTGCAACAGTATGGTTCTCTGTGTCTATCCAGGTGGTGCCGTTCTCTCAGCGCAGTGGTGTTCTGGAGTGGTGCTCTGGTACCGTACCCATAGGAGAGTTCCTAGTGGACGCCCAGAAGGGGGCACACAAGCGCTTTCGGCCCCAAGATTGGTCCAACATGGCCTGTCGCAAGAAAATGATGGTACTCCTTCTGGTTGTTGCGCTTCTTGCCCTGGATTAACCAAACTGTCATTAATTACTCGGGGCAATTTGTCTGGTCAGGAAGCTGGTTCTCTGAAATGGGAAGGTTTTAGGACACTGTAAGGAAGTTGTAGGACACTGTAAGGAAGTTTTAGGACACTGCAAGGAAGTTGTAGGACACTGTAAGGAAGTTGTAGGACACTGTAAGGAAGTTGTAGGACACTGCAAGGAAGTTTTAGGACACTGCAAGGAAGTTGTAGGACACTGCAAGGAAGTTGTAGGACACTGTAAGGAAGTTTTTGGACATTGTAAGGAAGTTTTAGGACACTGTAAGGAAGTTGTAGGACACTGCAAGGAAGTTGTAGGACACTGCAAGGAAGTTGTAGGACACTGTAAGGAAGTTTTTGGACACTGTAAGGAAGTTTTTGGACACTGTAAGGAAATTGTAGGACACTGTAAGGAAGTTGTAGGACACTGTAAGGAAGTTGTAGGACACTGTAAGGAAGTTGTAGGACACTGCAAGGAAGTTTTAGGACACTGCAAGGAAGTTGTAGGACACTGTAAGGAAGTTGTAGGACACTGTAAGGAAGTTGTAGGACACTGCAAGGAAGTTGTAGGACACTGCAAGGAAGTTGTAGGACACTGCAAGGAAGTTGTAGGACACTGCAAGGAAGTTGTAGGACACTGTAAGGAAGTTTTAGGACACTGCAAGGAAGTTTAAGGACACTGCAAAAAAGTTTTTGGACACTGTAAGGAAGTTTTTGGACACTGTAAGGAAATTGTAGGACACTGTAAGGAAGTTGTAGGACACTGTAAGGAAGTTGCAGGACACTGCAAGAAAGTTTTAGGACACTGCAAAAAAGTTTTTGGACACTGTAAGGAAGTTGTAGGACACTGTAAGGAAATTTTAGGACACTGTAAGGAAGTTTTAGGACACTGCAAAAAAGTTTTTGGACACTGTAAGGAAATTTTTGGACACTGTAAGGAAGTTTTAGGACACTGTAAGGAAGTTGTAGGACACTGTAAGGAAGTTGCAGGACACTGCAAGAAAGTTTTAGGACACTGCAAAAAAGTTTTTGGACACTGTAAGGAAGTTGTAGGACACTGTAAGGAAATTTTAGGACACTGTAAGGAAGTTTTAGGACACTGCAAAAAAGTTTTTGGACACTGTAAGGAAATTTTTGGACACTGTAAGGAAGTTTTAGGACACTGTAAGGAAGTTTTAGGACACTGCAAGGAAGTTTAAGGACACTGCAAGGAAATTTTTTGACACTGCAAGGAAATTTTTGGACACTGTAAGGAAGTTTTAGGACACTGCAAGGAAGTTTTAGGACACTGCAAGGAAATTTTTGGACACTGCAAGGAAGTTTTTGGACACTGCAAGGAAGTTTTTGGACACTGTAAGGAAGTTTTTGGACACTGTAAGGAAGTTTTTGGACACTGTAAGGAAGTTTTTGGGCACTGTAAGGAAGTTTTTGGGCACTGTTTTCCTTGTCAACACTCTTCTTGTCAATTTGGCTGCTGGTTTTCAATCCAAATGAGCAGGAGCTCAGCTGATTCTATTTCATGAAACAACTCATCATATGTTCCTCCGCTTTGTTGGAACTAAACCTGCAGCTACACGCACCTATAGTATTGGGACACCCCTGGTTTCTACAGTAGGGAAAACTGGCTTGGTGGCTATTCCCAGTATACGGTTACATTGCCTTATCAGTCTAGTTGACGCTGAAAAGTGTGTCTGCTCTACCTGCAAACGAAGTCTGACTGTCTGCTGAAACTTCAGAGCTGAAAATGAGAGCACTTCAGTTGTGACAGCCCTCTAGAGGTACAGTGCCTAAACACTGGACCAATGGGGGCTCATGCAGTAGTTTGAACATTCACAGTCAAATTCCATATATCCGTTGATATTCCATGTCATAGCAAGCTTGTTCTTTGTGAAGGATGGCTTATAACTTATATAGAAAATTAACACCATGGAATTCGACCAGGGGCGCCTACAATTCTGCATTCAGCCGTACAGGATGGGATACACTGTAATAATCCCCAGCTGTGTTTCTATGCTCAGGATTTTCACAGAACATCAGAAATGTCACTTGCCTGTACCTGTGTTGTATAGGATGCTCAGAGGATGGAGTTTGACACGAAGCTCCAGGCGTTTACCGAGGTGTGCCAGAACTTCCGCCCCGTGTTCCGCTACTTCTGCATGGAGAGGTTCCTGGACCCAGCCGTGTGGATGGAGAAGAGGCTGGCATACACTCGCAGCGTGGCCACGTCCTCTATAGGTATTTAATAGCAACCTCATTATATTATTGGCCCAGATCAGAAAAGAGCTCTGCAGCTTTAGAAGGGGCTCCTTTATATTTTGTTAAGCAGCTTAGATCTGCTTTCTGTTCTATTTAACCAAATACTTTATAGATAATAATAAAATATGCATATTGATTAATAGTCCTTATAGTTTCACCCTTGACTGTGAAACAAAGGTTTTACTGAAAACATTGGTGAGCTCCTGCTGGTGTGGATTTGGCTCTACCTGCTAGAGATACACGTGACCTCCAAGTTCCTACGTGCATTACATAGCTCTTCTCAGCTATCCGCCTTTGTGTGGGAACCATGTGTTATATTTTCATATCTCATCTGAACCACCAAGACGGTATAAGCTCATTTATGTGCATCTCAAGACCCAAGAACAAACACAGCCTGCCTAATTCTGCGGGGAAGAGAGAAGCTGGACGGTGTCATGTAAAATTAACTCTGATAAAAATAAATGTTGCTCAGTAAAAATGTGAGCTGGGATGCAGAACAGTCTGTGCTAGCTTTTATTCTCCACAGGCCATGTCATTCTTTCTGTGTGAAGGCCTTTTGATTATAACTGATGGTGTTTCTCCCAGTGGGCTACATCGTGGGACTGGGTGATCGGCATATTCAGAACATTCTGATTGACGAGCAGAGCGCGGAGCTGGTCCACATCGATCTGGGTGAGTGATTGTAGAGGAGGGATCCTTTTTTTTCACCATCCGTTTTCAGGGCTAACTCTGCGTTTCACTTGACAGGTGTTGCGTTTGAACAAGGGAAGATTTTACCCACTCCAGAGACCGTGCCTTTCAGGCTGTCCCGTGACATTGTAGATGGAATGGGCATCACCGGGGTGGAGGGAGTCTTCAGAAGGTCACATCCTGATGAGTTCATGTATTTTTAGTTGTTAGCTTAACTGAAGTAAATGTTGTCAATTCATTTCATTGATGCGACCTTGATGTGACCTTGATGTGACCTTGATGCGACCTTGATGCGACCTTGATGTGACCTTGATGCGACCTTGATGCGACCTTGATGCGACCTTGATCTGAAAAGAATGAGACCAAAGGTTTCTATGTCTGATTCAGATGCTGTGAGAAGACCATGGAGGTCATGAGAAGTTCCCAGGAAGTTCTCCTGACCATAGTGGAGGTAAGGGAGCTACAGCACAAGTCTGTAGACACCAGCGTTTCCTCAGAAACGTTAATAGTAGTGTTAAGTAGGTAGAGTGTTAATAGGAAGTTTGTTCGCCCTTGCTGTGCTGCAGTAACAGCCTCGGCTTCTCTAGTAAGACTTGACGATGTTAGATGCTGGAACATAGCTGTGAGGATTTGACTGCATACCGCATTCACAGTAGCATTAGTGAGGCCAGATGCTGTTGGACGATGAGTTCTAGATCACCCTTACTCATCCCAAAAGTAGAATGCAGTTCCACTGCTCCACAGTCCACTGCTTTGGGCCTCTAGCCCACACTTGGCATTGTTGGCAGTGCCCTCCTTAGGACATACAGTGTAGGAACGGGCACAGTGGGCATTCACAGGTGGTGCGTCTGTGAAACTGAACGGCTTTTCTCACCTATGTGGATGTACAGGTGTTGCTATATGATCCACTGTTTGACTGGACAATGAACCCGCTGAAGGCTTTCTACCTGCAACAGCAACAAGATGAGCAGGCCGAGCTGAACGCCACCCTCAACCCCACACCGGCCGGAGAGGAGCCGGAGGCCCAGCGCAAAGCCAGGTTTGCTGCCCTGTCCTCCATCCCTAATGTTGATTTCTGTGTTCTCAGTTTAAAGGGGACAAAGGTTCTATACGGTCACGGTTTTCCATGGTGTGGTTGCTTTGATCCCTTGATGCTTGTTATGTGTGTCAGCAGTGACAGTCAGAGCTTCAACAAGGTGGCAGAAAGGGTTCTGCTGCGGCTACAGGAGAAGCTGAAGGGCGTGGAGGAAGGGGCGGTGCTCAGCGTGGGAGGGCAAGTCAACCTCCTCATCCAGCAAGCCATGGACCCCAAAAACCTGAGCCGTCTGTTTCCCGGCTGGCAGGCCTGGGTCTGAAACAGGAACACAAACGGCAAGTCAATAGAGGTGTGAGATTCCCGCCTGCCAGCCAGCTGTGGCATTCCCAAAGTACTGTAAATGTGCCAGTCAGACTCCGCCCACATATGTTCTTTCATAGCTACTGTTGTGAAGGTGGACAAGCTTTACAGGATGGTGTCAAACTTCCGTTTCAGCCTAATGAGAAACTGTAGAACAGACTCAGTCTATACCACAGTACCTACATTTAGAGCTTAGAGTTATACACTCGCCCTAATGATAAACTGTAGAACAGACTCAGTCTATACCACAGTACCTACATTTAGAGCTTAGAGTTATACACTCCACCTAATGAGAAACTGTAGAACAGACTCAGTCTATACCACAGTACCTACATTTAGAGTTTAGTTATACACTCAACCTAATGAGAAACTGTAGGACAGACTCAGTCTATACCACAGTACCTACATTTAGAGTTTAGTTATACATTCGACCTAATGAGAAACTGTAGAACAGACTCAGTCTATACCACAGTACCTACATTTAGAGCTCAGAGTTATACACTCGACCTAATGAGAAACTGTAGAACAGACTCAGTCTGTACCACAGTACCTACATTTAGAGCTTAGAGTTATACACTCCACCTAATGAGAACCTGTAGAACAGACTCAGTCTATACCACAGTACCTACATTTAGAGCTTAGAGTTATACACTAGACCTAATGAGGAACTGTAGAACAGACTCAGTCTATACCACAGTACCTACATTTAGAGTTTAGTTATACACTCAACATAATGAGAAACTGTAGAACAGATTCAGTCTATACCACAGTACCTACATTTAGGGCTTAGAGTTATACACTCGACCTAATGAGAAACTGTAGAACAGACTCAGTCTATACCACAGTACCTACATATAGAGTTTAGAGTTATACACTCGACCTAATGAGAAACTGTAGGACAGACTCAGTCTATACCACAGTACCTACATTTAGAGTTTAGTTATACACTCGACCTAATGAGAAACTGTAGGACAGACTCAGTCTATACCACAGTACCTACATTTAGAGTTTAGTTATACACTCGACCTAATGAGAAACTGTAGGACAGACTCAGTCTATACCACAGTACCTACATTTAGGGCTCAGAGTTATACACTCGACCTAATGAGGAACTGTAGAACAGACTCAGTCTATACCACAGTACCTACATTTAGAGCTTAGAGTTATACACTCGACCTAATGAGAAACTGTAGGACAGACTCAGTCTATACCACAGTACCTACATTTAGAGTTTAGTTATACACTCGACCTAATGAGAAACTGTAGGACAGACTCAGTCTATACCACAGTACCTACATTTAGGGCTCAGAGTTATACACTCGACCTAATGAGGAACTGTAGATCAGACTCAGTCTATACCACAGTACCTACATTTAGAGCTTAGAGTTATACACTCCACCTAATGAGAAACTGTAGAACAGACTCAGTCTATACCACAGTACCTACATTTAGAGCTTAGAGTTATACACTCGACCTAATGAGAAACTGTAGAACAGACTCAGTCTATACCACAGTACCTACATTTAGAGCTTACAGTTATACACTCGACCTAATGAGAAACTGTAGAACAGACTCAGTCTATACCACAGTACCTACATTTAGGGCTTAGAGTTATACACTCGACCTAATGAGAAACTGTAGAACAGACTCAGTCTATACCACAGTACCTACATATAGAGTTTAGAGTTATACACTCGACCTAATGAGGAACTGTAGAACAGACTCAGTCTGTACCACAGTACCTACATTTAGAGTTTAGAGTTATACACTCGACCTAATGAGAAACTGTAGGACAGACTCAGTCTATACCACAGTACCTACATTTAGAGCTTAGAGTTATACACTCCACCTAATGAGAAACTGTAGAACAGACTCAGTCTATACCACAGTACCTACATTTAGAGTTTAGAGTTATACAGTCCTAGTCTCACATGTTCTGAGGTTGAGTGAGATGTTTTAGGAGCGCTCTGTAAAGCTTGTCCAGGCTCACTGTGGAAGAACATGAATATGAAACAGGGCTGTTATATTGAACAGTAAGGGTGTGAGCCTAAAGCGGAATGTCGGTTATGCTCTTTCTGAAGTCTTCCACCCTGTCTGTTCTGTCGTTATTGTTTCTTCCCCTCTCAGTGATTCTGATACTGTATTTTTTATGATTTTGTGAAAATCTGTGTAAAATGTGAAGTTTGTCATTTTTTTTTGTTTGTTTTGTTTTGTGACTGACAGAAGCTGCTGTCGTATTGATCATTGGCACTTTATCAAAACCCAAAATTTTAACAGTGTTTTATCAGATGGACTCATCAGGAGTGCACTGTTTACACCAGGAACATAAACATACTACCAGATGAAATCACAGTTCAATCAGGTCTAAGCAGTTTGTCCATTTTCCCCAAATGAATTTTTTTACTCCATCAATTACCAAAGTACACAGAAGGTATACATCACTGACTTTATAGTTATCCTCTGTTTACCATCTCCAAAAGACTTGATCTGAAGAAAATGCAGTTTATGAATTATTTCAGATTATGGATATATTTGAAGAATGTACTGACGATATGGAATGAAATAAAATCAAACGTGATCCTCTGTGTACAGTGTAATTGCTGACAGTGCTAGCGCTTGGCTCAAACGTTAGCCGTTTTCTATTAACAGTGAGAGTTAATAAACACTCCACAACCATTTTATCAGCTCCACGTACCACATAGGTGCACCTTGTACTTCTACAGTTACAGACTGGTCCGTCTGTTCCTCTGCACTTTGTCAGCGCCCCCATCACCACCCTTTTTCCAATGGTCAGGACCCCCACAGGACCACCACAGAGCAGGTAGTATGTGGGTGGTGGATCATTCTCAGCACTGCAGGGACACTGACGTGGTGGTGGTGTGTTAGTGTGTGTGGTGCTGGTGTGAGTGGATCAGACACAGCAGTGTAGCTGGAGTGTTGAGACACTGTGTCCACTCACTGTCCACTCTATTAGACACTCCTACCTTGCTGCTCCACCTTGTAGATGGACAGTCAGAGACGATAGCTCATCTGCTGCTGCACAGTGCAGTGTTGGTCATCCTCTAGTCCTTCATCGGTGCCCATAGGACGCTGTTGGCTGGACAGTTTTGGTTGGTGGATGATTCTCAGTTCAGCAGTGACACTGAGGTGTCCAGCAGAGCTGACACTCACACCAGGTACTATGTGGTCTTTGGCCTATACTACTGTAAAGGTCTTTGGCCACGCCCACATGCAGTCCCTCCTTTCAGCATTAACATCTGCTCTGGAGCGTTTTCCACACATGGAACGAGACATTCCCTGCGCTGTACCACCTCTTCCCAGTCTACGGATCCCGTCACTCACACCCCGCAAGTACTTATAGCACCATCATCCCCGAGCAGCGCCATCTGCAGGAGCCTGAAGGTACTACCCCCTTAAACACACAAGGTGACTAACTTTAGTATGGGAAGCTTATACATCTCTCCTGTCCGCAACAAAAGCAGAGTTTAAATAATTAAATTCTTATATAACACTAACGAGCACAGTAGATGGATATCAGTATAATAGCCTGATAGGACTGCATGCCAAGCATGGTTAACAAAGCGGGGGGAAACCCAGGTTTAATTTTCACCAGTTCTCTTTTCAAGTCTGTTTACATTCAGGGTCAGGCTCTTAATCAGTGCAGGGAGTGTCTTTTAGGGCACAGTGGAACAGTTTGATGTAAGGTGCTTTTAATTAAGATGGATTACTCATTCGCCAAGACTTTATACACAACCTGTCGATGCGGAATGAAAGGGATTGTGTTCCATTGCATAACTGCCTGATTTGTCACTGCTGGGGGAAAAAAACAAGCTCCAAACATGTTTTAAAGGGCCCAAATCATGGAAAACAACATCTTCCTGACTTATTAAAAACAAAAGAAAAAGGAATTTATGAAATATATAATGAGTTTCTATACAGTCCATGTATGTGAAACTACCAAAACAGCCCATTTTGATAGAAGATGAATGTGGAATATGGGCATGAGTTGAGTTTAAGTAACGGTGGTGCAATACATTTCCTACATCCATCATGATATTTATCCACAGTGTGAAGGGCAGCTGGTATTTTCAAATTATGTAAAATAATTACATTTATATAATTACATATAGAGTTATGTATTTACATTCCAGTACTCATGTACTGTAATGGTAATGAACTGAAGGCATAGCTAACCAGCAATAACTACTATATACCTCTAAGGGTTCTGGAATTCTGGAATTCTGGAATTCATGTTTACCTCCCATTTCTCCGTCATTTCACCCCACACCAGCAGGTGGCACCAAAAACTCAGTTTTCAACAAAAGGGTTCAAAGATTTGGCAAAGATTTTATTGAGATTCTCATTTTACACAATTACGGCATATACTGTACAGTGCATGTTTGATCGTTGATGTGCCTGTGATATTACTACAGTCAAGTATCTGTGTGGTATAAAATCAATAACTGCGGATTATACGCTGCCATTCAAAAGTTCGGAACCAGTCTTCATGTGTTGTTTTTTTTTTTTTTTTTTTTGTTATATCCAAAAACTATGCCGTGCAAATTTGAACACTCTAATCAAAGTTAAATATGAATTTTAAGGTGTTATATTCATTATTTTAGGTATTTTGCCAATGATTATGCACTGTAATTATTTTTTTATGGGAGGGGTCATCCACCTGTCGCTTTTGAAATACGGATCTAACATTTCTTCATTTCATTCGTTTATTTTATTTGTTTATTTTCCTACTAATTATTGGTAACTCAATGTACTGGTTGCGTATTACTGGAAGCATTGATTCCAAACTTTTGAGGGGCTGCAAAAAAAATAAATCGAGCATTTCATAAACAGGAGACTGACGGAAGGTAATCCACCAAAAGCTGCTGAAGAACAAATATTAATGTGCATATTTGAAAAGTACAATCAACATTTGAGATGTTTAACAAGTACAAACAGTGTCATTAGAGGAGGGGAGAAATAAATACGCGACTGTCCTATTCATGATCAGTACAGAAAGTACAGTACAGTACACTAAAAGTACATACAAGAGTCGGTCTGGTTCTACTTCGATCAGACAGCAGTCAAAACTTCATGTAACCTTCGTTTAGATGGTGGGCCGTCTGCATTCCGGCTGATTTCTCTGGAGTGAGAGTCCTTTACGGGAGGACAGCGTGCATAAGCCTTTGTGACCACTGACATACGTCTATATAAACATCAATAAGGGCTTATTTCAACCTGGTCCGTTATTATAACACTTGATCGCATGAAATGACATTAAAATGGACTAAAGCAGCATGTGTGACAGCCGACGCTCGTTAGAATCAACCCTTATAACAGTTTGTGCAGGTTTATAATCAATAAACTTCATAAAGTTATGTCGGATGAGACTGGACGTTTGATATCAGTGCCTAACCCTTTAACCCCATGCTTATTATTCAGTAACTAGTGTGAAGATAGACCTATCCAAAAGTCCCCCTTCTAAAGAGTACATTCTAGCTACAGACACAGCTCAGGTATGTTCCATAGACAAGCCAGTAAGACAGCTCCAAAACAGCTACACATGAGCATAAGGATGTCCAAGTGAAGGCCAGAGGGCCCCACCCCGCCCTGCACTGGGCAGTGGAGCAGTGGACCTCCGAGCCCCATCCGATACCTTCGCGACGAGTTGGGGCGATGCAAAGCAGCTCATCCAACATAAGTCCCTGACCTCACTAATGTTTATGCGAATGCTGAATGCTACCAAATCCTCACAGCAGTGCCCCAACCTCTAGTATAAAGCCTTCGCAGAAGAGTAGAGGCTGGCACTGGAGCAAAGAAGAGCAGAGTGAACATAATTGGCTCGGTTTAGTGAGATTTAGTGCAAAACTGAAACTGGACGTGTTTTGGTCAACCCTCAACTTATCAACCTCAAATATCTATCTGTGATGGTGTGACGCTCGCAGTGTGTCGTGGTAAGTGTTATCGTGGTGACGTATTTACCCCACATTGGCCATGAAGTCAGTTTCGTGAAACTGAGGGGTGCTGGCAACTGTTGCATGTGAGCTACAGTGGCCTTACAGCTCTGGAAGCCATTTAGTTTTATTCAGCAAAAGCTGGACGACAGTTTAAAGCCAGACTTAAAGACGAAAGCCAAGGATCCAAGGTTTCGAGTTAACAGGCTGTCTATTCCGAATAAAAGAACAAGGCCCTGGTGCCTACAGACGCGACAGGTTAAACTCGCGGAGCATTCCTTCAAGCGTGCGGGCCTTTGGGGTTTAAAGGGTTAAAGAAACACGTCTTCAGTATCTCCTTCCTTCAGCTGTGAGTATGCGTGGTGGTGACCCGGCCGTCAGCGATTACAGAGGCTGAAGTTTCTGATATCTACAAATAAAGAAAGTCCACCTGATTTCAACCAGAACAGTGCAGTCCGTCTGGCACCCCAGCCCGAGCCCCGTTCTGTCCCACTCGGGCCGAGGCCGTGGCCCGACATCATTTGATGCGATGGCGTACAAGAGAGGACTGGTCCGTGATCTCCCCGTCTCGCCGCCCGCGATGGCAGGGCACCACCAGGAGGATCAGCAGTATGAGCAGGACCAGCGCGCACAGCCCCATCAGGGCGTAGGCTATGACCCACAGCAGGGGCTCCTGCAGCGGGAAACTGCTGATACAGCCGCCGTCTGCCGGAAACGGCCCATCTATCTCTGACACCAGGACCCCTTCGCTTTCTGGAGGAACAAGAGGAGAGGCTGTGGGAAGCAGTGCCAGAAACTGAGGCTAAAAACTCCAAAGGATTAACTTCTGAACTTATACTCTAATTTCTCATAAACAGATAATCATATTTCACTGATATGTCAAATGTGTGTCACATCCTGTTGTCGTTAAATGTGTTTTAGCAATGCTAATATACTTTAGTCTGCATATTACTCAAGTTCAGTAATACAACAGTCATTTAGCACCATGCTAACTGCTAGTAGCCTGCGTTAGCCTTGTAGCTCCAGTGTTAAATCTAAAAGCTAACTTCAGCAACCAAACATGCCTCTGCTGATCTGAGTATTCCGCAGTGGTTCATACTGGGCTACGTGATCCTTAATCCAGGCTTTCCCAATCCCAGACACGCATGGACACTGAGCACAACTTCTGAATGAACTCATTAACAGGCTGGATCACATGTGTAGCCACCAGGACTAAGGTCAGATCAGAGGCACCAATAATTTACTCATTTTTAACTGCCTCTTAAGGTCAAACCCGCTTTCCACAGAATGAGTCCATCTCTGGTGACTAGGATCTACTCACCAGCGCAGGTGCTCACAGCAAAGCCCACCCTTTTGTGGGCACGGTCAAAAATGACATAGAAGCCCTCCATGACTGTGGCGCCTATCACCAGCCCGTTGGTGGAGGAGGAGATGCCGAATCGGTAGCAGCTCAGTGTGCCGTCCACGTCTGTGACCGGCTGGATGTAAAGCTGCGGATGTACAGAAATGGTTAGGTGGACAGGGAGACCGGGACCATCGATTTTATTTTTTATTTGAAATTGGTTCTAGATAGCAGACAAAATGATTCCTTTGCTCTCTTTTGCAGGAAAGCATTCACATCAACACCCCCACCCCCATGTGTCTCTCAAATCCAGTAGTTCCATAGCATATTAGCCACTGTTACATGTTAAACACCTCTTTAAGCCATCATAAGTTTAATGAACAAAGCTGGCGGGCCGAGAGACCAGCCCGCTGTGACTCTGACCTGTGGAAGTATAGAGAGGCGGAAGGACTGGCTGGTGTTGGTCGCTCTGAGGTAGATTGAGATTTTGGGGAAGAACTTCCATGGGGACTCTCCTTTTGCCCAGCAAGCTAGTTTGGTGCCAGCAAAGAAACCTGAGGAGAAATCCTGGATCTGGTGGAGAGGAACAGGATCCAAAAGCTCAGGTCATTTACTGCACATGCGTCATTTGTCCCTGTAATATTCTACAATCCTGCATCACTTCATCACATTCATTTCCTGTATCAGCATTTTCCATTACGCTATTTTAAAGGAGCAGTGTGTAACATCTAGCGGAACTTTCGTTTTATCTTAAATGGTGCTGTGGTTACATTCTGCAGCCTGAGGCATTGTATCTTTGCACATGTCCTGTACACATACTGTACTGTTTGCACACATTGCTTTTGTCTATTTGTCCTTGCACTGAAGAAGGAGCCTGACTGTGTTTTGTTATACCGTACCCTGTATTGGTATGATAACAATAAAGTTATATTGAATTGAATTGGATAATAACTGCTGCACAATTTGCAGTTGTAGGTAATTCTACACTAATGAAAACCCAGTTTTGTATATTATAATCGATTACTTCTAACTGACCCCCCCTAAACACCCCCCCATCTTACACACTGCTCCTTTAAAGGATTTTATGAACCCTTGATTTGAACATTTGAACAGTCCTGTGGTAAAGATACCAATGATGTCTGTCCCATGGCCTCCACTACGGCATCGAACACCTTGGTAGGCAGTCGCAGCAGAGTCGTCCCGCTGTCCACAATGGCTTTATCTGTGTTGTACTGAATAAAAACCAGAAGATAAAAAGCAAAAGGGGGTTATAACTAGTCAAGGCCTGGAACAAACAAAAGGCTCCCGGTTCATCTCAGCTTTTCATAAACAGGATTAGGGTGTTCTCACATCTACGCATTATGAAATTCAATGCTGGTTTTTTTTTTCTTCCCCCCACAGCCTTGAGAGGCACAATCTTGGCCAAGCGTTTCCAGGTAGAATGCTTTCAAGCCTCTACAAGGTCACATAATCTGTTTTCCCTTCCTCTCCCGCTCCCTCTAAATGGAAACGTTGGACTGAAAGGATTTGTTTAGGCTTAGAACAGCTCCAACACAAAGGCTGCGCCGTATCTGATTACATAAAATTGTGTAACTCGTTAAGGATGTTAATTACGAAGCGCTGAAAGACAAATGGCAGTTTGCCGTCTCCAGCATTAAAGGGCCCATGCCATACACATACCATGCTTTCGTAGTCAACAGCCCATGTTGAGTTCAGCATGTTTGTGATGTCACAAAATCCATCACGTTTATACATGTCCCCCTATTCAGCGGTTCAGCCCCGCCCACTTATGCTAAAACGAGCCAAACGGCTTTTTGAATGACGCACAAAACAGAATGGCCAATCAAAAACTAGCTCATTTGCATATACATTCATCGTCAAAAGAATAGCTGCACCCAGAAGGAGGTGTGGGAGTGCGGTGGTGTTGGGAAGGAAGATAAAGGTGACCAGGATCAATAACTGATGATAAATTTAGACTGATATGATCAATATTTATTGAGCTACACCTACAGAAGTCTGTCTCTCAGTATGGTGTCGGGCCGCCGTGTTCGCTAACCCAACACGCCAGACGTCTCGGTATGGAGCTGTAGAGGTTCCTAATGGTGTCCTGTGATGATCCATCCCATGCAGCTTGAACATCCTCACACAGTTCATGCAGATGGTGCGGTAGGGTGACCATGGTGCCTCCACACACGGATTTGTTGATCATCTCCACCAAGACTAAAGCGGGTAGGGTGGCCTCCGTCAGGTGTAGGTCCTGTTTAAAATGTTCACTCACAAGCAATATTATGTACGCCACTGCCTCACGTCCACGTCGAAAGACATTCCTTGCATTTCATTGGTTTACCAGAGTCACGTGACACTGTGACTGACCTACCGGCTAACCGCAGGTCAGCTCTCTAAAAGCTCGTCAGTTAGCCAGCTCCTGTCTGACTGATCCATTTCACCCAGTTAGGTGAGTAAGCGATCATGTTTGTGTTATATAGGCTGGGTAATGAACCCAACCTGCCTTCAGGATGCCCTCCTTTTTGGGGTTATGAAAAAGGCCACCCTTAAAGCGGGACTCGTTACTGAAGATGACCCGCTGCCATTCTGAGTCACTCCATGACAGTCTGGCACGACACCACTGCAGTCTTTGGTGACGGTGACGTGGTGTTAAGGACAGTCGTGGTAACGGTCTGTGTGCATGTAGTCCTGCGTGGTGCAGCCGTCTGCCAATGGTCCTGCACTAACAGGATGACTCATGGAGGATATTGCTGGGTCCACGACCGTGGCTGTTGGGTCAGTCAGGTATGGCGATATGGCTTGCCCTTGCTTATGTCACATGTGCAGCCAAGCGTGAAACTTATGTCGTCAAACCCATCAAACTTTCATTTACGTGTGGTGATTCCTTCTGGGTGCAGCTATTTCTAAAGACACAGCCTTTACAGCCCAAGGGGAAAAGGGAAACAGACAGAACCACACAAGCACCATAAGGAGAAGAGAACAACGTAAGATCCAGTACCTCCCTGCAATCCAGGTTTAAATTTCGGTCGGCAACTTCCAGTTTCAGGACCTCAACTTGGTAGTACCACTCCTGCAGGACTGGAGTGTACCACACGGAGCCCTGGTACAGCGTTGGTTCAATGCCTCCCATGATCTGAAACAACAACATCAACAACTGTAGTATTAGCAACATCAACAGCGTATCCAGGGAGATTTCAGATTATTTATAAGCGCTGTATTAAATAGGGATGAAGATGCTTTTTAAAGTGCTAGGCCTGTCAGGTTTCCAGGTAGAGCATGGCGGTCTTGCAGTTGCCATGGTAACCGAGGCTGACCCTTACTCTCCAGCAGTGTCGTGGGGATGACCAGCAGAGTGATCTACAGGGGGAACAATCTAACCATCACTCTGCTGAGGCTGAGACGAGCAAGACCATGATGCCGAGGGGCTAACGTGATCTCTCAGGGTGCGTCAGGACCACTCGCTCTGAAGTGATGATGTTATGTACACACGGGCCGTGAGAGTTTTCACACCTGGGTCCTCCGGTTGTTTTGCGGGGGTCGGGTGGCCTTTGATGCCAACATGCTAATAGTTAGTCTGGGCTGGAGGTTAGGGAACCAGCCTTGTGGTGGGAAGGTTGCCGGTTCAATTGCACAAACCGACACAACTGAAGTGCCCTTGAGCAAGGCACCTAACCCCCCAACCGCTCTCTGGGTGGCATGGATGGGGCTGCCCACTGCTCCAGGCATGTGTGCTCACTGCCCTGTAGTGTGTGTTCACGAGAGTGTGTGCAGTCTTGTTTGAGTCTCTTATTATAATAACTGCTATTTAGAAACAGCATAAAGATTAAAAAACTAGATAACCTAAACCAATATTTTATTTATAGTTTACAGTATTTTGGGAAAAGCAGATTTGTAACAGCATAAAAAACACATATGGGAGTGTTTTATATAATAGGCTAAGAGTTTCTGTTAATTAGAATTAAAAAAATAAATAAAAATATTATAAACAGCTGTTTAATTCATGAGATTATTGGTTATTGGAGGTTATTGGATTTCAAATATGATATATCAGCAGTAGTCATAAAGCAGTAGGCGAAAGTTCCCTGGATGACGTACTGCTACCTGCGAGATTTTCAAGTGTGTGAGCACAGCACACTGTGCTATCCCATGATTCCACTGGAGCTGTGGAAGAAACAATGTCGGAAAGCAGGACGTTGGCTCTGTACGAGTGTAAGTAACCTCCAACTTTTTGTGCAACACCGAGTCACGTTACGACCCGAATATAAAGCCTGTGTGACATGTTTATATGATGGCGGACGTTGTGCAAGATGGCGGACGCTGTGCGTCCGTGGTTACTACGTACTCGCGTACTGCTTCACCGGTCGAGCAGTGCACACTGGGCTCAGTCTAGCACGTACTGACTAAGTAGGCGATTTCGGACGCAGCGCTAGTCCCAGTTCACCTCAGTAAAGGGCTCCTACTGAACCGATTAGTTGGATCAGGCGTGTTGAGCGAATGGCAGACACTAAAACGTCCCCTTAAGGGTGGACCTCTAGGACCAGGGCTGGGAAACACTGGTATGCACGACGTTTGCCCTGATTTCGCTTCTTAAGATGTATTTAAAGCGTTTCTGTTTGTTTACAGCCACATTTTTTGAAACCTCTGAAAAGCTCTTTTAAGTAGGCTATTGTTCCGTTAAGCTTGTTTTTATTTTTTGGCTAGATTAAAAATCACAAATAACCCGAAGATTATTGGAATACTAACACACCCAGCAGTGACTGGCCTAGTTTTGTTTAGAATCAGTCTCTCATGTGACCCACAGACGGGATTATGTCACTCACGTGGTTTGACTGATCATTTCTTCAGGCCTGTGCTTGGATACAAGTATGACGTTCCACACAGGCACGTCATGTGTTAACGTCACATGGTTCCTTCTGTAAATGTGGTTGGTGTAGCTCAGCGGATAACGCCAAGTAGCCACCACCACATGTGGGAGACTGGGGTTTGAATCCCGGTCTGGGTAACTGCGCTGTGCTACACCAATAAGAGTCCTTGGGTAAGACTCTTAACACCACATTGGCCTACCTGTAATATGAGTAACCCTGTAAGTCGCTCTGGATAAGAGCGTCAGCTAAACACTGTAAATGTGGACGTACAGGATCTAAACCATAGGGTATACCATATTATCCACCTCTTCTCCTGGCTGATCTTCACAAGTGACACTACTACCTGTCCCCTCAGTGCTGCTGTGAATGCTAACACTCTGTACGCTCAGCCAGGGACTCCCTTTAACTTAATTATCTTCTTGCTAACGAGGCACGCTCTCGGAGAGGGAGGTGGGGACCGCCGGTGTCTAAGGGAGACGAGGGCTCGGCGAGATGTCATGTTTCTTGTGATGCTGAATCAAATCTGCCCTTGAGGGCTTTTAGTGGGTATGATTAGAGAGTGAGTGAGGCCTGGCTGCTGCCTGCAGTGCTAATCTATAGTGTAACATCCCACAGAGCCTATTAGCATTAAGCTTAGCCTTGTGGAACCGAGAGGCCCTGCTGCCGAGCTGGGAACAGCGGGAAGCTCATTCTGGGTGGGTTTGTTCCATGTAAAGCTAGCTGGAGCAGGAGACGTCTACAGCCAGAGCCAGATTAACACAAAAGCTAGCAATCACCAGACTGCCCCCTGCTGGGTCGGATGTAGAGCTGACAGCGACCCCTGCTCCGCACATCTGGAGGGAGAAGACATCTGGGATATCGGCCTGCTGCACCAGGGAGTTGAAGAAGGGCTCCACAAATGAGTCTGGCTGGGAGGGGGGAAAAGGAAAGTCATGTGAGACTCAAAAATTGATGGTAAAATTAGGAAATTTGGGAGAACCCATTTTACAAGCTACAAGGCTAATGCTAACATCTAGCGGACACAAGCAAGAACTTTGCATGATGAATTATCTTTAAAAAAAAATAAATACAATAAAAAAAAATAAATAATAAAATAAAATAAAATAAAATAATAAAAAAAAATAATAATAAAATAAAATAAAATAAAATAATAAAAAAAATAATAATAAAAATAAAATAAAAAAATTAAATAAAATAAATTAATAAATAAAACAAAGTAAAATAATTATATGACCACCATGCAAGTACCACTGCAGTGCTGATTTAGAACGAGACATTGCCTGCACTGTAGCAACTCTTTTCAATCTATGGATCCTGTTACTCACACCCCACAGCTATTTATAGCCCTATTATCCTCGTGCAGCGCCCTCTGTAGGACCCTGAAGTTACTACCACCTTAAAAACGCAGGGTGAAAAGTGTTTTCTGGCTGTATGTTTGATTGACAAATAATACATGCTTACACATTAGACATATCTAATCCTTCTCATTATGAGACATCCTCATTATTCTAGACATTCTACTCATAAGAGACACGTTGCCTACATCGGAGATGTACTCGCTTGCTCAGATGTACCTTTCCCAGTGAATAGGGATTTTTAATAGCACCCATGTACACAGTCCCATCCCACAGTTTATACTGTACTGGAGCAGATAACACACCTGTAGCATAACTACGTTTGCAGCCACACCTTAAACACCTCCTAAACTACGTCATCAGAAAACAGCCTGGGCCAAATCAAACATGCACCCGCGCCCAGATCAGCAGCACAGGTGACGTTTCTCTCACCCGAGCCAGCAAAGGGTACGCCAGCCCCAGGATGCCCTGCCAGTTGATGCCGGGCAGAAAGAAGCCATCGGAGGCTAATATAGCAGCGATGTTGATGGTGACGGTGCCGTTGGGACCCTGAGGGATGCTGATTAGGTCGGTGCCCAACTCGCCCTCCCAGCTTCCCTGTGTGTACCGGACTGCCACGCCCTGTCCACTTGTGCGATAGGTGCTGGAGCTGAGGGACATAAAGTGAAATTAATTAAAGATATATATTATATATAAACTGTATACATTAATTATATACACAATGATGTCACCATCACACTTTGCACAAAGTGGAGGCAGCACCGAGTCATGGGACTTTAAATCTATGGGCATGCAAGCAATGCATGTCTGTTAACAGTAACATTAGCATGCTGCTAACATTAGCATAGCTAAATGTGATTGCCAGCTGATTGCTATAACGTTCCAGGTGATTGCTATAACGTTACTATGGAATTCCAGGTGGTTGCTAAGATGTTGCTATGGCATTCCAGGTGGTTGCTAAGATGTTGCTATGGTATCCCTGGTGACTCCTAAAGTTTAGTTATGGAATTCCAGATGGTTGCTAAGACAATACTATGGAATTCCAGGTGGTTGCTAAGAAGTTGCTATGATATCCCTGGTGGTCTTATAGTAATGATAGGGTATTTCTAGGACATTGCTATGGAACCCCAGGTGGTTGCTAAGGTGTTACTATGGAACCACTGGTGGCTCATTAGCATAGCTAAATTTAGCACCATGAAGCCTGAATTCTGCATGTGCTGCACACCATGCTTATAGATAAGTGTATCAGGAGCAGAACCCACATCATCATCAAGTCTATTACAGCAGCGTTTCTCACCCCTGGTCCTGGAGGCACCCTGTCCTGCACCTTCAGTGCTTTCCCTGCTCTCAACAGACCTGGTTCAGCCTGTCAGCTCATTAACAAGCCCTTTAGAGCTGCAGGGAGTGGGTTAGGATAGGGAGTCCACTAAGCTGTCCCGGGTAGGGTGCCTCCAGGACCAGGGAAATGAAATCCTGTATTAAAGAGTACTGAAGTTTTGGGGGCTGATCAGTTCTACTGGTGGATATTCCAAACAAAGGCCTTCACAGGAAAGGCTACGAGCTGAAGATGAGGGCGAGTGATGAAGATGGTCTTACAGCTCTCTGTTGAAGTAAGTTGAGACGTAGATGTGTGGAGCTGCAGCCACTGCGAAGTTACTGCTACCAGTATCCACCAGGATGTTCAACTGGAAACACAAAAACATCAGCGCTGAGTTGGTGAGTTTGGGGAGTCCCTTGTTTTTACCTTACCCTTCTCAATCTCAATTCAAATATACCCTCGGAGACAGTGAGTCTTTCAGTAGGTAGAACCGGTTTACAGCTGGTTTACAGCTACAACTAGACATGAATATGTAAATAAATAATTTGCATTTTAATTTTTTTTATTTGTATTTAATATTTTTTCCAGGTGATCGGTATACTGTTGAGTGAGGTGAGAGCTATAACGTCACAATGGAATTCCAGGTGGTTGCCAAGATGTTGCTATGGTATTCCTGGTGGTTACTAAGATGTTGCTATGGTATCCCTGTTGGTTCCTAAAGTGTAGTTATGGCATTCCAGGTGGTTGCTATAACGTTACTATGGAATTCCAGGTGGTTGCTAAGATGTTGCTATGGTATTTCTGGTGGTTTCTAAAGTGTAGTTAGGGAATTCCAAGTGGTTGCTAAGATGTTACTATGGAATTCCAGGTGGTTGCTAAAAAGTTGCTATGATATCCCTGGTGGTCTTATAGTAATAATAGGGTATTTCTAGGACATTGCTATGGAATCCCAGGTGGTTGCTAAGGTGTTACAATGGAACCCCAGGTGGGAGCAAAGGTGTTGCTATGGTATCCCACCGGGTTGTTATGGTGTTGCTATGCCATTGCTATAGTCAGGCGGTGTTTCTTGGCTGCTATGATATTCCTGGGGTTTTAAAGGTGTTGCTAGGTCATTGCTGTGGAATTTCAGATGGTTGTTAGGCATGTTATCAGGGTATTCTGCTGTTCCAGTATGGATCAAGGCTGTACAAAACATGTACATGCATAAGCACTCTGTTCCTGCAGGGGATTCAGTCTCGCAGGAAAGGAAAAATACAATAGCAGAATAAGGAAACTAAGAACTGTAAATCAGTTTCGTTACAACACAAAGAATATTTGACTTTTCTCTTCATGATATTTAAAACAACAGACACTCCCTGCATCTATATCTATATATATATATAAAATGTAATGCAAAGACAAATAGACAAAAACAACGTGTGCAAACAGTACAGTATGTGTGCAGGACATGTCTCCCTATGTCTCTCCAGGGCTCTCTCTCTCTCTCTTCCACTTTCTCTTCATGTCTCTCTCCCCCAATGTCTCTCTCTCTCTCTCACTTTCTCCCCATGTCTCTCTCCCTCACTTTCTCTCTCCCCATGTCTCTTTCCCCCCCATGTCTCTCCAGGGCTCTCTCTCTCACTTTCTCTCCATGTCTCTTCCCCCATGTCTCTCTCTCTCTCTCACTTTCTCCCCATGTCTCTCTCCCTCACTTTCTCTCTCTCCATGTCTCTCTCTCCCCATGTCTCCCTAGGGCTCTCTCTCTCACTTTCTCTCCATGTCTCTCTCTCCCCATGTCTCCCTAGGGCTCTCTCTCTCTCTCGCTCTCCATGTCTCTCTCTCTCTCTCTCACTCTCCATGTCTCTCTCTCCCTCTCTCTCTCTCTCTCTCTCTCACTCTCGCTCTCCCTCTCTCTCTCCCTCACTCCCTCTCTCTCCCTCTCTCTCTCTCTTCCTCCCTCTCCCTCATCACATATGCTCCTGTTTGGCAGGCGCGTGCTAGAAAGCGGCCGGGATAATGTTGTCGGAGTGGCAGTTCAACGAGGGGGAACTAATGAGATAACAGAGCAGTGCCATCTTGCCGAGTGGGCAGAGGGGCCATTATGGGCATTCCTCATCATTAACTCCATCATAATAAACCCAACAACTGGGCTCCGCTACGCTGCACACTGCCCAACATCTCCCACTGTCCCATTTCAAATCAGTTAAGCCCTTCTCCACCGGCGCTCAGTCTGATGGCTTATTATCTGAATGAAGTAGCAAGAGGAGGAGCGCTGGCTATACTCAGCATTCCGTCTGCCTTAAAGGGGAATTCCAAAGACTTTTCCAAATGTCTGCCTAATAAAGCGGATAAGATGTGAATAACGTTATCCAGAGCGGTTTGGTGTTCAGTGCTTCGTTCTAGAGAAATTTGCCAAGTCAGATTTGCTCACAGTGGTGGTGATGGGAACCAGATGTCCACCTCTAAAAACTCTTTTACAGAAACCTATTATATGAGGTGGTTATGAATACACTGCCTGATGTCTGAGATGGTGTTTAATGATGGCTTTGAGAAGACTGTGGCCTTCTGATTTCCTGAGGTGGAGGAATACATGCAGAGGGTTATAAGGCAAAATAGTCCCCAAAGAGTTTACTGCAAACCCTGGGTCTTCCCATCATCATAACTTCCTGTGGAACTCCCCTGTCAGTTGAAGAGAAACGACTTGTCCTTTCGCTCAGAATGGGATCTCAGCTGGTTTGTCATGTACTTGGTTAGCCGATTTAAGGTGGAGTAGTTCTACACCAAAGGAAGTTAAGAAGAAGGGAGGTAGTTTAAATAAACCTGCTTCTTTTATCTAGCGCGAAGGAAATGTTTGTTCAGTGACAGGAGAGGAGGGAGGTTAAACACGGCACTTCTGTGTGTCTTAACCTCGCTTTGTTTGCTCAGCAGACCTGGCTCTTGTCTAAGCAGCCTGGTGTTTGTTTTCTGAAACTTCCAGATAACAGGATCCTGGTGCAGCGGCGCCTTGCCCCGTGGCCTGTTAGTACTTCGCTTCAGCCAGTGCCGGCCAGCGCTCTAGTCCTCTGAGACTCTCAGACAGTTCTCTCAGCACCTCTACTACACTAGGGGAGATAACGGAAGAGCCACTCAAATGATCAACACAGTTACAGCTTCTATGAACCCACACACTTCCTCACCTATATGTTTTTAAAAGATATATACATATATATACACACACACAGGGGTTGAACAATGAAACTGAAACACCTGGTTTTAGACCACAATCATTTATTAGTATGGTGTAGGGCCTCCTTTTGCGGCCAATACAGCGTCAGTTGGTCTTGGGAATGACATATACTGCGTCCTGCACAGTGGTCAGAGGGAGTTTAAGCCATTCTTCTTGCAGGATAGTGACCAGGTCACTACGTGATGCTGGTGGAGGTTCGTCCTTCTTGGTGGTATGCTGACATTACCCTGGATACCGTGGCTCTTGATGCATCACAAAGACTTGCTGTCTTGGTCACAGATGCGCCAGCAAGACGTGCACCAACAGTCTGTCCTCTTTTGAACTCTGGTATGTCACCCATAATGCTGTGTGCATTGCAGTATTTTGAGCAGAACTGTGCTCTTACCTGCTAACTGAACCTTCACACTCTGCTCTTACTGGTGCAATGTGCAATTAATGAAGATTGGCCACCAGGCTGGTCCAGTTTAGCCATGAGACCTCCCGCACTAAAATGACAGGTGTTTCAGTTTCATTGTCCAACCCCTGTATATATATATATATATATATACATATACATATATACACATGGCCAATGGCCAAGAAGATTTAACAGGAATGCAACTTGGTGGGTCGGTTTGACATTGTGAGCCAATGAATGATTCAGGTTTCGCGCTTGGCCGTGGATGTGACAGTAACCGGGATGTAAGCAAGGACAGGCCTTGTCGCTGTACCTGACTCACCCAGCAACTGCGATTGAGGACATTCAGCAGGCAGTGCTGCCTCGCCTCCATGGGTCAGCCTACTAATGGCAACACCGTTGGCAGACGGCTGTATGACTGTTATGACCACCGTCCTTAATGCTACGTCACCGTCACCAAAGACTGCAGTGGTGTCGTGCCAGACTGTCATGGAGTGACTCGGAATGGCAGCGGGTCATCTTCACTGAAGAGACAAGCTTTCGTCTTGATGGAGGCTAACGAATCCGTGTGTGGAGGCCCTATGGTCAGTGCCAAGATGGACAGTTTGTTGTCACACGTCCAGAAGACCTGGTGTCCCTCCACCTCCACCCCTACCGCACCATCTGCAGGAACTGTGTGAGGATATTCAAGCTGCATGGGATGGATTATCACAGGACACCATTAGGAGCCTATACCACTCGAAGCAGAGACATCCGGAATGCTGAGTCAGCAAACACGGCGGTCCAACGCGATACCGCGAGACAATTAGTTCCTGGCAATCTGAATTGTCCACATCATCTACGGTAAAACGCTGACCTACCACTCACCACCATCACCCCGTCCCTTTTCCTACTCCACTACACGCATCATGTTGGTCTCAATCGGCCCTTGTTGAGACGCTCAGCTAATTGGCAGGCACTCTGCCGCCGCAAACACATCTGCTACCTGTTTGTAGCAATTAGCGGATGTGAACCACTCCAGCCGGACCTCAACACGTCCCACAATTAGCGCCTCGTTTAAAAGCCTGCGTCACTTAACACAAGAGCCGTTAATTACGGATCCACTGAGGACCCAGGCTCAGGTTTCAAACGCCAGCCTCTTCAGGGTCACTTAGCTCAGTCACCCGGGACGAGACGAGGGGGCTGGGGCGGGGCCCATTCCGTTATAACGATGATTTCATGCAGATCAGCGCACGGCCGCTTATCTTCAAATCACTGTGGGCTTAAAATAGAACATTCACATGACGTGTGGATCACAGGACCCGCACAAAATCGCCTCTCAGCTGGTCTGAATGAGTTCATGGTCTCAGGGTGGAGAGACGGGGAGAGAATGACTTTCCTTCTTTCTGCTGTTTGGAGGGAATAGCCACATAGCTGTGATGTAACAACGGGAGGGATACTGCACAGTCATAATCAACTGAACTGGACTCACAGCCACAGACCCTTCATTTACTCCAACTTCCAGTAAAATCAGCCAAAAAATGTGAATATTTTCCAGCTAAATGTCCTTAAATCTAGTCGATTTATCTAATATTTCTCTTTTTAATCTTATAATCTGATTAGTTAACTTATTTCCAGACACTGTTACTGGTTTTAAACGGCGAATGATCTCACTATACATCCACCCAAGCATATTTCCTACAACAAACAACATTATGTGCCATTATTAACTTATTTCCTGACATATTTATCCGTTTAAATGCTTTTAATAAGTCAAACTATCTCATTATATATCCCCTCAGGCATATTTCATAAGGTAAGATGCCTTTACTGTCATTGCACAGTGTACAACGGAATTGAGCAGCAATCCAACGACACTTTACACACAGAATAATTAAACATATATAAATATAAACATAATTAAATATATAAAGTGCAAAATTGAGAGAGAAAGACAGAAGGAAAAAAAAATAAAAATAAAAAAAATAATATATATATATATATACATACATAGCTTAACAAATATTTACTATTTTACGTATTTTACTAATATTACTAATATAGACTATAAAAACTGTATATACTAAACAGACAATAGCCAGGTGAGGTAGCAGTTAGTTACTGCACATTCTTTGGATAGCTTATACAGTTATAACTATGGCACATCAATATTTCCTACAACAAACAGCATTATGTGCCAATATTAACTTATTTCCTGACATTTTTACTCATTTTAATGCTTTTAATAAGTCAAATGATCTCACTATATCTCCACTTAAGTATGTTTCCTACAACAGCAACATTATCTGCTTATCTAGTGAAACATTATGAGTTATAATAATCCCCTATAACAGGTCCAGCTGTCTAGAAATACGGTAAAACTAAGAATGAGAAATATTTGATGTATCGTCTTAACACATCTTGGAGTCTTGACTATGTTTGCAGCCAGTAGGTCCAAGTTATTGTTGGAAGAGTTGTTCCAGAAGTTTATAAAAAGTTTATCTGTGTATCACGCCTGTTGGTGGTTTGTAATCGGATTCACATCTGAATACGTGACTCGTTTGTTTGTGCATCATTCCGGGCGTGGCGGTTAATGACAGCAGAACGAGCAGCATGAAAGTCACATCCACATGCTGCGGCTTAAACACGGAGAGTAGAAGCTGGTATGCTGCAGCTTCATTACACCACTAAAGACTGCTACTGGTTCCTAGTTCCACTACCTCACTGTTTGCACTTTAACTTGAACATCCAGCTGTGCTTTTATGTTTTTTTTATTTTGTTATTTATCTGTATTTATTTATCTATACTGAACATCTGTACTAAGCAGTCTAGCTGTTACCTGAACATTAAGCTGCTGTTCTCCCACCTGCACTGAACATACTGTTTAACACCACACACTGATACCGCTCTTCACTCTGCACATGTCCTGTACACGTACTGTACTGTCTGCACACACTGTTTGTGTCTATTTGTCTTTGCATTACACTATTTATATGTATATATATTGTATATATATATATATTTTTTTTTTTTTTTTATGTGTATACACACACATACACATACACATATACATACATACATATATATATATACATACATACATACATACATACATACATACATATATATATATATATATATATATATATTTTTTTTTTATGTGTATACACACACATACACATACACATATACATACATACATATATATATATATATACATACATACATACATACATACATACATACATACATACATATATATATATATATATATGTATATATATATATATATATATATATATATATATGTCCAGTGCAGTTGAATATATATATATATTCAACTGCACTGGAGAGGGAGCCTGACCGTGTTTCCTTATACTGTACAACCCTGTATTGGTATAATGAAAATACAGTTGAATTAAATTGAATTGAATTTAATTGAATTAACTCTGAACTTGAACTAAAGCCCGTCTCCTAATATCACTGGTACACGGTAGCGACGCATGGCCTTTAGAGATAGGACTTCAGCCTGAGTCATAAACGTGGAATTTTGGCTAAACCAATACGAAAACAACCTCCCTATTGCGCAAACATTACGATGAGACTGAAACAGTTCCTGTTTTTAATTTCGTATGTTAAACAGTGCAGGAACGAAACACTGGTGCATTTAGACATCTACTGTAACATTTCTGAAAGTGGGTTCTAGACTGCAGACGGACCTCTGAAGGTTCTAAGGCTATGTTCAGACTGACAGTGCGAATCCAGTTTGCATTAAAACACATTAAATCATGGAAACCACGTCTCCGGTGTGGCTAAGGAATTACTGACGGCTGTGGTTTTACCACAGCAGCTCATGCAGATAGATTAGTGATGCCTGGATACAAAAACTCATTTCGAAAGATCTGATTTGAGAAACAAACCCGATCTGCCTGCAGCCTGGACAAAGTCTGAGTGATTACGCTGGTAGACGCCACAGAGAATTTTCAGTTGGCCAATTTTCCACTGGCCATTTCAAGAACTGATTTTTTTTTTTTTTAATCCGATACTTTTAAATAAGTTTTGACCCTACCCGGTCAGCACATACCTTTACCACAACTGCCAATCTGAATATGTGAGAAAACGCCAATACAGACCATCAGAAATGTTCCATCAGAAACATGTGGTCAAAAACGCCCAATCAGAAAACTTTATTTACCCTGCAGTGTGAACAAAGCCTCAATCAGTTTCCAAAACTAGAAGATCCAGAGTACAAGGGACTCCTAACACCCACCCGAAAGACCTACCCACCCTGGCAGACCACCAATACAGTCCTATCTGATAAACAGTCCTCAAAGCTTCACTCTTTCTCCAGATCTGAAAACACATACAGGTGTGCATGCCCATCCTTCTACGGCGAGCTCGCTGCTCTGGGTCACAGCTGGACGCACAGCTGTCAAGAAGCCCAACAACTGACTGAGCACTCCCGAGGCCAGACTCAGCACCACTGAATGTGTTTACTTGGATGGTGAGAATCAGGAAACGCTAAACCAGCTTCTAAGACTGAACTTTGGGGGAGTGGCTGCGGAGTTCTCTGAGAAACTGACAGTGTGTCTCCTTAAACAGTGGACACACTACACACACACACATCTGCTATTATATCTAGCTGATGAGGCTAATGTGGGGCTTTCTGTTAATAGTGTTTTCAGTTTGTACTGAAAAATGAACAACTCTGTACCTAAAAACATTTTAACTGGAGACAAATGAAGAAATTCAGGGTCGTCGGGTTTTGCCTAGTGCTGTGTGTAATGGCCTTGGCCCACAGACAGCACTGGAAATGTATAAGGGCTTAAATGTGCTCAGATTAAAATACAGGCTAATCTGACTGTAAAGGAGTCACACCTGGAATCAGACGCCAACATTAATGATCAGTGCCTCATTTAGGAAGCAGAGGAGCCCGGAGAAATCGAGTTGCCTCAGTAGACGCCATTCCTGCTCGTTCCTCTTTGGTGGTAATCTCAGTCAGCTGCCTGGCGTGCTCAGCTCCGGCCTGGGGCCCAGCATCATGTGAACTCATGTGAGCCAGAGCTTATATACCCACCACACACCGATCAAGGAAGTCTTGGTCTCCCGCTTGCTGCCTGAGGGGGCTCACAAAGTGGCTCACATCACATGCTGCCACAGCCTTAAAGGGCCACAGCCTTAAAGGGCCACAGCTTTAAAGGGCCCATATATGACTTTGTTTCCTGTATATAATAATATTTTACTGGTTCAGCTATGAAAATTGGGCCTTGTTTATTCGAACATGACAGCTTTCCATTCTGTCTTTATACCTTACAATCGAAAAGGCTGTGCTTTTAAAATGAGCTCAGTATAATGAGCTGCTTCATTCAGTAGTTCTGACTCCTTAAGCATAAATGGGAGGGGCTTAACTGCTGTAGGCTAAATATAGGAATTTAAGTAATTGTGTTTTGTTTTTTTTTTTAATAAAAAAAATCTATTTCTATACAAAATCGTGTCAATGCTTTTAGACTGCATCATAATCTTCTTTTATTTCCCCAAAAGTGAGGAATGATATGGGCCCTTTAATACACCCATACACAGGTTTTACCACATGTACATATATATACACATACATACATATATATACACATACATATATTTATATATATATTATATATATATATTTTTTTTTTTACTTTAATGAAAGTTAATGGACCAATGGGCCAGTTCTGTCTGTCCATGATCATGAGATTCTCACTCAGCATAAACAGCAGCTCACATGTTTAAATTATGCATAAAAGTAAAAATGGACAAAAGTGGAGATACATGTTTTTCATTGGACAGTGAGATTATATATATTTATATGTATAAATAGTTATATGTATGTATGTTTTTTTTGTTATATATTTTAATATAAATATATATATATATAATAGTATATATATATCTATATGTCCATGATCATCAACAGATATCTCACCTCAGCATAAACAGCAGCTCACATGTTTAAATTAACACATATAAAAGTACAAATATGGACATAAAGTGGAGATACACATGTATT
>JAMWET010002667.1:72500-82500 GCA_024036415.1 Prochilodus magdalenae
TACTCAGGTGTAGGCAGTAGTTGGGCCAGACACGTCACATATACAACCATATTAGTGTTATATCATTACCTGTATTAATATATAACCTGAGTAATATATAATATTATATATATTAATTATATATATTAATTTTATATATTAATATTAATAACCTGAATAATCACCTTCACTGTGGTGGTGATGGAAACCAAATGTCCACCTCCCTCACAGAAGCCTATTACATAGAACGGTTAGATATGTCCTGCTTAAAATTGATCATAATTCCATTTATTGAACCCATTGATTGATGGAAGGGGGAGGGGTATATGAAGGGTGTTGTACGCCCAGTATGTGTTGATTTAAGCCACGAGCCCTTTAAAAGATGCTTCCTCATATTTATCTGCCTTGCGGTTCCCCGTATGACCAGAAGAGGGCAGACTCCCACATCTTTGTGCATGCACAGGGCAGTACAGAGACCCGTTTAATGAGCTGGATCACATGTTTGTTTTGCAAATCACCTTAACTGGAACATTGCTTCCTAATCTACACTGAGCCCGGATTGGATCAAGACTTGAAAGGCAAGGAGGAGCACCAATTAGACCAAAGCACCTCTGCCTGTCTCTCCCTCTCTCTCACTTGAAGCCAGTGCCTCCCTTTTCTCACCAGACACGCCCTTCCTCTTACCCAATCACCTTTAGGTGTTGCTTAACCCACTCTTATATAATACTACAGTCTAGTCCAGAGGTCTGCAGACTCCAAGGGTTCCCACAGTTGAACCAATATAGGTTCCCCAGTGAACCTTCCAGTGCATGGTTCCATGGGGAACTTAATGGTATAGGTCTTATTTGTATTTGTTACTTTTCTGTTTGTTTTTGTTTATTTTTCTCTTTTTTCCTCTTTTCTAAGACTTGCACTTTGTTCTCACTGCACATCTGGGTTCTCTATCAAACGACAGTGGGCCTACAGGACCAGGGTTGAGAAGCACCGCCACAGAGGAACCACTTTATAAGAACTGGCTTTGTAGAACCTTCTCATTATGTAAAAAACCCAATTTATAGGGGTTCGTTAGACATTTGAAAGGGTTCCCTAGAGAACCATCTATTGAAATGTTCTTTAAGGAACCAAAAGGGGTTCTTCTGTGGCAGGTGTACCCAAACTTGGTCCTAGATATCTTGCAGAGTTTAGCTCCACTCCCAATCTAACACTCCTGATCTAGATAATGAAGGCAGTAGAGCCAGCCATGGTGTATCTCTATCTAGAATAGAGGATCTCCAGGACCAGTCATAGATACACTGCCATAGAGGAACCACTAGAAGAACTAGCTTCATAGAACCTTCTCATTGTGTAAAAGTTCTATATCTATATCTAGATAATGAAGCCAGGTGGTAATAGAGATCTGAGGACCCTTGAAAAAGAACTAGCGGAATCCACACCCCCCAGGGTTAATTGTGTTTTGAGGGTTTTAATTGTGAGTTTGCCGGGGTTCTGTTTGGGGTTCTGACATTAAAAAAAGGTTCTCTGGAGAACCATGCATTGAAATGTTCTTTAAGGGTTCTTCTATGCCAGGGGTGCCCAGTCCTGATCTTAAAGCTTATCCACCATGCACCCTGCTCCTAATCTAACACTCCTGATCTAGATACACTGAAGGCACTAGAAAGAAGGTGCATCGAGTAGATCCTTTCCCATGGTGTAAAATCTATATCACTTAATCCAGAACGGGTTCTGATCTCCAGGTATCTTTTTGAGAACCATGCAGTGAAATAGGGATACACACACCTGCCATAAGAAGGCAGGCGGGCGGAACCATGGTTGAAGGACGGAGAACTAGCAGTTCATAGAACCTCATAGAGGTGAAGAAGAAGAACTAGCTTCATAGAACCTTCTTATAATGTAAAAGTTCTATATCAATTAACAGGGGTTCTTTAATAGGGGTTAATTGTGTTTTGGGGGTTCTTTTTGGGGTTCGGACATTTAAAAAAGGTTCTCTGGAGAACCATGCATTGAAATGTTCTTTAAGGGTTCTTCTATGCCAGGGGTGCCCAGTCCTGATCTTAAAGCTTATCCACCCTGCACCCCGCTCCTAATCTAACACACCTGATCTAGATAATGAAGGCAGTGAGGTGCATCGAGTAGAGCCAGGCATGGTGTAGCTATCTAGGCTGGAGGATCTCCAGGACCAAGTGTGGAACCACCAGTTTTGTGGCAGTGCTTCGAGGAACCCCTTGTTTTTGAATATGTAGATGACTGATTAGATTTCATTGACCTGATGTGGTTGACCCTGCCCCTTAAGATCAATGCACCACCCATGAAAGTGAAGGTTCCTTGAGGGTTCTTGGCTTGCATATGCATTTGCACTGAAGCTGTACATCATGAGGAGGTTCCGTAAACTATGGAAAGGTTCTCCCAACTGGAACGCCTCAGGTGCAAAAACAGTTCCTTAAAGAACCACCCGGAGGATACAGTAGTGCTCCCGTAGAAGCAGCTGGTGAAGCTCCACCTGTTGGAGCGTTCTTATCCGTGCCTCGGTTCTCCAGGCTGCTCCTCCGCGCTCTTAATCAGCAGACGCGTGTACCGGCCAAATTACTGGAGCATCCCTAAGTCCATAATGCTGGTCTTAGACGGACGCATCTGTTAGTATCTTCGGAACAATATTGGATATCGTGTAATTACAGGCAGGCAAGAGGAGCCGGACAATCTGGGATTAGAGGAGGGGGAGGTTTGGGGGGGTGGGGGTTATGTGTAGGGTGGGGTGGGGGTCGGAGAGGGGCATGTTATAATGACCCGCCCACATGTTTTTTTTCCAAAGCTTCTTTTCAACCTCATCCGTGCCTCCCCCCCAAACCCCGACCTCAGCCCGGACCTTACTGTACGCGGGGCCCCGGGGCCCTGGCTGGTTCAGCTGGGTCCTGTTCGCTGATGATTCTCCTTCTCTCTCTCTACACCTTTTCTTTTTTCCTCTCTTTTTCATTTCACTCTCTTTCTCTTTCATCTTCCTCTAACTACACTTTCTGTTTTCTCTCTCTCTATCGTCTCACCCTTTGTTCCTCTCTTTCAATTTAATGTCTTGCTCTCTTTCTTTTGCTTCTAACTTTTTGCTTTTTGCTCTCTCTGACTACTTTCTCTTTTCTTTCTTTCTCTGTCTTTCTCTCTCACTCATGGCGCTCATTTACCACTCTTTCTCTTTCCTCTCCCTTTTATCTCTCTCTCTTTTTCATCTCACTTTTTGCACTCCCTCTCCTTGCTCTTTCTCCTCTCTCTCTCTCCCCCTCATCTCACATTTTTCTCTCTTTCATCTAATTTTTGCCCTGTCTCTCTTTCCCTCCCACTCTATTTCTCTTTTTCTCCCTCCTTTTGTCTCTCTCTCACTTTCTTTCATCTCACTTTTTGTTCTCTCTCTCTCTCTCTCTCTCTCTCTCTCTCTCTCTCTCTCTCTCTCTCTCTCTCTCTCTCTCTCTCTTTCTTTCATCTCACTTTTTGTTCTCTCTCTCTCTCGCTCTTTCTCCCTCTCTCCCTCTCTCTCTCTCTTTTTCTTTAATCTCACTTTTTGTTCTCTCTCTCTTTCTCTCTCTCTCCCTCTCTCCCTCTCTCTCTCTCTCTCTCTCTCTCTCCCTCTCTCTCTCTAATCTCCTCTCTCTCTCTCTCTCTCTCGCTCTTTTTCCCTCTCTCTCTCTCTCTCTCTCTCTCTCTCTCTCTCTCTTGCTCAAATTCTCTCTCTCTCTCTCTCTTTCTTTCTTTCATCTCACTTTTTGTTCTCTCTCTCTCTCGCTCTTTCTCCCTCTCTCCCTCTCTCTCTCTCCCTCTCTCTCTCTCTCATCTCTTAATTTGTTAATTCAGTGCACTCATCTGAATGTTTATGGTTTCTCCTTGGGGGTCCGGCGGCCCCACTGTGAGTGATATTGGCACGGCTGCTAAATTGGGTCTGAGCGCAGTTTTCACTGAGTGCATGTTTAAAGATTAATCTGAAATAACTGGTTAACTCGCGGCGGTTATACGGGCACGAGGGTGGGGGGGTAGAGGGGGGTAGGGGGGGGGATTTTTCAACACGGTCTTTTAATGATTCAGCCGGTCGCACGAGCTGAAGCTGCACTTTCCCCTCCCACTAAACACACATCTAACAGGACGCATGCCCCTCCTGAGGACCACCAACACGTGTGTGGAGTTACGTCCTAACTCATTTTACATGACCAGCCATTTCTCATCCAGTAGAATAAACGACTGATGCATGTAAATAAACTCTCTTCTGATTGGATGACTGTATTATCACTGTTTTGTTCAAAAAAGCTATAGACTGAACAGGAGGGGCTAAACTGCTGTAGACTGAACAGGAGGGGCTAAACTGCTGTTGACTGAATAGGTGGGGCTAAACTGCTGTAGACTTAATAGGTGGGGCTAAACTGCTGTAGACTGAATAGGAGGGGCTAAACTGCTGTAGACTGAACAGGAGGGGCTAAACTGCTGTAGACTGAACAGGAGGGGCTAAACTGCTGTAGACTGAATAGGTGGGGCTAAACTGCTGTTGACTGAATAGGTGGGGCTAAACTGCTGTAGACTTAATAGGTGGGGCTAAACTGCTGTAGACTTAATAGGTGGGGCTAAACTGCTGTAGACTGAACAGGAGGGGCTAAACTGCTGAAGACAGAAAGTGTAGGGTTAACCTACCATAACCTGAAGGGGAGGGGCTAAACTGCTGTATACTGAACAGGTGGGGCTAAACTATTGTAACCTTGAAGGCGGGGCTAAACTACTGTAACCTGAAGAGGTGGGGCTATGCGGATGTAGGCTGAATGGATAGGGATGAAGTGCTGTAGGCCGAATATTCTAATACGTTTAAATCAGTTGTTTTTTTGTGACATAAAAATAGAGTCCTATTTTATCAGCCCTTCTGGTTACCTGCAAAGCTGTGGTTAAGCTTTCTTTCCCTCTCTCTCTCCCTCTCTCTCTCTCTCTCCCTCTCTCTCTCTCTTTCTCTGTGCTGTCAGCAGCTGACGTGCTACAAGCAGAAGAACCACAGGCAGAACAGTGCTGTTTCTCTAGCAACGCTTCAGTAAAGGTAAGAGACAACGTCAGGCTAGAGATTCCACACCAGCGTCTTCTGTCTGATGGGAACGCAGCGCTGGTTTATTATGTGCTGGGTGGGAAATGCTCAGCCCAACCTGCAGATGCTATGCCTCCTGTCCACCTTCCTTCACCGCATTAACATTAAAATGCACCGTTAACCTTTACCTAAAATTCCAATACCCCCATCAATCTCTAATAGGCTTGATTATGTGGTCTTACTGCCATCTATACATGTACAACATACGGTCACCTAAACATCAGTCTGCCATGCTATCGGTCCATAATTAGAAACACACGGCAGGAGAGACTCGTACCTCAAAGCACACCTTTCTCAAAGTACACGTCCAGTCACATATTCCAGCAGCTAGACACACAGGGGTGGTGGTAGTAACTACAGGCTCCTGCAGGTGGCGCTGCACGAGACTGATGGGGCTAGAAATACATGTGGTGTGTGAGTGACAGCGAGGATCCATAGATTGTGAAGAGGTGCTACAGTGCAGGGAATGTCTCGTTCCATGTGTGGAAAATGGCTCCAGAGCAGAAGTTAATGATTGGCTAAAAGGAGTGACTGCATGTGGGCGTGGCCAGAGACCATAGTGTGAAGGAAGAAGCTTAATCTGCAGGGAATCTATATGGAAGCATACGGTCATACGGGTCTACCAGCAGTGGATAGAATCCCAGTCTACAGGGAATTCTCCTCGGAATTGTGGCCGGGATGGCATCCACTGATAAGACTATTAAAAAAAATAAATAAATAAATAAAATAAATAAATACATACATATATGTATATATATATATATATATATATATATATATATATATATATATATATATATATATATATATATATATATATATGTATATGTATATATAATAATAATGATAATAATAATAATAATAATATTAATTAATTAATTAATTAATACAAACATAATTAATACACATTAATACATCATGTGTCTGTGATGGACTGGCGGCCTCTCCAGGCTGTTTCCTGCCTTTCCAAGGAAAGAACATTGGGATCCCCTGAGAACGAGGGAGATAAGTGGCTGAGAGGATGAATGAATGAATGAATGAATGAATGCATCATATGTAAATGAGCTCTGATCCTGATTGGTTGCGTCTTTGTAAAAGAGCCAAAACTGACCAAATCACTCTTTAAAACTTAGTTAGTGGGTGGGGCCAGATGGTTAAGTTGATGTCAAGAAGTCGCTGATCACATGACTATAGCACTAACAACATGGATGCTCAGAGAACACAACAGGTGACCTCGCAAACACTGTTATGTTGTGACAACCTGTTGTTTTGGAGTGTAGCTCCTCAGTTTTCTTCAGTTGACAACATTGTAGAAGGTAGTGGCAACCCTGACAAGACAATGTCTCAACCTTCTACAGTCCTTCATGAGTTCCATTATGTTGTGCATGGAGCCCTGTGGCGTTCCCTTCTCCCGCGGTTTTATTCTCAACATCATCAGCGTTTAGCTGATACCCGCTGGACTTGAGACTTGACTGACCCAATGCCATGATTGTGGACATTCAGCAAGCAGTGGTGTCCTCCAAGAGTCATCCTGTTACTGCAGCACCATGCAGGACTACATCCACACAGACCGTTACCACGACTGTCCTCAACACCACGTCACCATCACCAAAGACTGCAGTGGTGTCGTACCAGACTGTCATGGAGTGACTCAGAATAGCAGCGGGTCATCTTCAGTGACGAGTCCCGCTTTAGTCTTGGTGGAGACGCCCAACGAATGGAGGCACCGTGGTCAGCGCCAAGATGAACGGTTTGTTGTCACATGTCCAGAAGGCCTGGTGTCCCTCCACCTCCACCCCTACCGCACCATCTGCAGGAACTGTGTGAGGATATTCAAGCTGCATGGGATTCATTATCGCAGGACACCATTAGGTTCCTGGAAACCTTCCTTCCCAGTAGCATTTCAACCCCACACTTCCTTCTGGGTGCAACTATTGTTTTGATGATGAGGGCATGACTTCCTGTGAGTAAAGTATTTCAATTAAGGCTGTCTTCCCACAGCATGAGCCCTTTAACGCTGCCTTAGTGGATCATGGGAACGCGGTGTCAGGTGTTATTGAATAGTCCACTCTGTGCCTCCCCAAACACCCCCCCGAAAGGGGAATGGATTCTACCGAAATTATTACTGTCAAGGCCAGTCCAATAATGATGCAGCTCTCTGCTGAGCTGAATGTTCTCTCTCTCTCTCTCTAACCCTCTCTCTCTCGCTCCCTCTCTCTCTCTCTAACCCTCTCTCTCTCTCTCGCTCCCTCTCTCTCTCTCTCTCCCTCTCTCTCTCTCTCTCTCTCTCTCTAACCCTCTCTCTCTCTCGATCTCTCTCTATCTCTTACTCTCTCACTCTCTCTCTCTCTCTCTCTAACCCTCTCTCTCTCTCTCTCTCTCTCTCTCTAACCCTCTCTCTCTCTCTCGCTCCCTCTCTCCCCCTCTCTCTCTCTCGCTCCCTCTCTCCCCCTCTCTCTCTCTCGCTCCCTCTCTAACCCTCTCTCTCTCTCTCTCTCGCTCCATCTCTCCCCCCTCTCTCTCTCTCTAACCCTCTCTCTCTCTCTAACTCTCTCTCTCTCTAACCCTCTCTCTCTCTCTCTCTCTCTCTCTCTCTCTCCCTCTCTCTCTCTCTCTCTCTCTCTAACCCTCTCTCTCTCTCTCTAACCCTCTCTCTCTCGCTCTCCCTCTAACCCTCTCTCTCTATCTCTTACTCTCTCACTCTCTCTCTCTCTCTCTCCCTCTCTCACGCTCTCTCTCTCTAACTCTCTCTCTCTCTAACTCTCTCTCTCTCTCTCTAACCCTCTCTCTCTCTCTCTCTCTCTCTAACCCTCTCTCTCTCTCTCTCTCTCTCTCTCTCTCTCTCTCTCTCTCTCTCTCTCTCTCTCTCTCTCTCTCTCTCTCTCTCTCTCTCTCTCTGCCCCCCCCCCTCTCTCAGATTTAAAGCATGTGATCTGCATCCCTTACTGCCTCCTGCCCACCGCTATGTGTTGTGAAGCCGTGTTCAGATAACAGCGCGGTAATGAAACGAGGGAGCTCGCAGGCAGATGAGCGCGCTGCGCTGCTGCGGCGGGGGATAAGGAGATGCAGGGTGCGCTTAGCCCTCGGCTGCATGCGCGTGATTGTGTGTGGAGAGGAGCGAGATAAAGAAAAGGGGAGGGAAAAAATGGTGAGGGGGGTTTGTGTGTGTGTGTGTGTGATGGGGGGGCTTCATACATTTTTATGACCACATGAGATAAGGTCAGTTGTGTGCCATGGTTACTAGGCAACGCTGCGCCCCTGAATCGAATTGAGTTGTGGAAGCTGAGGAGTCAGATTCAAGAGCGCCATTTGACTCACCTCTTCCTACATACGTTAACCAGCCGGACCAGCGCTGGGGTGGGCAGCTCTGTGGAGGAGCGACCTGCACTGAAGAACTGGGCTCAGTTTTTCCAAAACTATGCTCAGAATTTGTGTTGATTTAATTTAGTATATTTGAGAACAACGCAAGGGTTCTGTAGGTGACGGAACAGTTCTATAGAACCCTAAACCCTTAAAGAACCATCTGCATGCATGCATACTTTATGTGCATGGTTAAATGGCTCTTCTCTAGATGGGTATGCCTTCCTAAAAATGGTTCTGCTTTGCAGCACAAAGTTAAAGAACCCTGCTTGGTACTGCAGAGAACCCTGAACATGCTGAAAACGATTGTATAAACTTGACATGACCTAATACAGAACCCTGAGGCACACCCTTACCTTTTGTGAACTTATGCGTCATGTCACAGGGTTCTGTTATTGCTGTAAGTTCAAAGAACCCCTTTTGGTACTGCAGAGAACCCTGTGCATACTGACAATCATGTATAGCAGCACTTGTACACAAACTCTGCTGTGACCAAATACAGAACCCTGAGGCACACCCTTACCTTTTGTGACCTTACACAATGTGCTACAGGGTTCTGTTATTGCTGCATGTTCAAAGAACCCCTTTTGGTACTAAGGAGAACCCTGTGCATGATTGACACTATGCAGTGCATCACTTATGCAGAAAACCTGCCGTGACTTAGTACAGAACCCTAAGACACATCTTTACCTTTTGTGACCCTATGCATTATGCCACAGGGTTCTATTATTGCTACAAGTTCAAAGAACCCCTTTTGGTACTAAAGAGAACTCTGTGCATACTGACAATCATGTATAGCAGCACTTGTACGCAAACCCTGTTGTGACCAAATACAGAACCCTGAGGCACACCTTTACCTTTTGTGACCCTACTCATCATACCACAGGGTTCTGTTATTGCTACAAGTTCAAAGAACCCCTTTTGGTACTAAAGAGAACCTTTACATGCTGGAAATTATGAAATTTCCAGAAAACCTGCTGTGACTTAGTACAGAACCCTGAGGCACATCATTACCTTTTGTGACCCTACCCATCATGCCACAGGGGTCTGTTACTGCTACAAGTTCAAAGAACCCCTTTTTGGTACTGCAGAGAACCCTGTGCATACTGACAATCATGTATAGCAGCACTTGTGCCCAAACCCTGCTGTGACCAAATACAGAACCCTGAGGCACACCTTTACCTTTTGTGACCTTACACAACGTGCCACAGGGTTTGTTATTGTTACAAGGTCAAAGAACCTTTTTTGGTACTGCAGAGAACCCTTTACATGCTGGAAATTATGTAATGCATCACTTATGCAGAAAACCTGCTTTGACTTAGTACAGAACCCTGAGGCACACCCTTACCTTTTGTGATCCTACACCTCATGCCACACGGGTCTGTTATGGTAACAAGGTCAGAGAACCCTTATGGGCAGTGCAGAGAACCCTGTTAATGCTGAAAATAAATGCAATGCATCACTTATGCAGAAATCCTGCCGTGACCCAATACAGAACCCTGAGCCACACCTTTACCTTTTGTGACCTTAGGAGAACCGTGTGCATGCTGGAAATGATGTAATGCA
>JAMWET010002667.1:87500-142500 GCA_024036415.1 Prochilodus magdalenae
TCTATTTGAATCCTGCTAGGGCACACGTCCCTTCGTCGCCCTTATTGTCTTCAGTGTCCTACTGTCCCATTGTGTTTATCTCAGGGCCCTTATTTTACTGTGTCGTACGTCTTGCGTTCCTCTATTCTATGTTTACTGCTTTATATATTTCATATACTCTTGTTCTTGTTTTGGTTGTAATCTATTTATCACTAAATGTTTATGTGCTGTGACTCGGCTCAGAGAGTAACGCAATTCCAGTCCTCTGTATGTGTACATGTTGAAGTATTGACAATAAAACTACTTGACTTGATACGTGGTGGCAATATGGCAGAAACATACCACTGTGGTCATTAATGTATACGCGGTATTGTTATAAGCCTGTAGAGCCTGTAAGATAACCAAACATGCCGTTTAGTTGGGGGTGTCTAAACTTTTGACTGGAACTCTACAAACTCCTCTCAGGCCTTCGTCACTTGAGTACTATGGAATCTTTGACAGGCTCTGTGTTCTATGTTCAGTTAGGCTTATGTTTATTAAGTTCTCGATTGTTTGTGAGATTAGATTCCACATCTACTTTATAGACGAGTTTGCACAAGAGTTTTTACAGTGAACGGTTGTTACGTAATAAAAGCTGAGTCAACATCGACTGAACGCTGCTAGCAATGGACCTTGCAGAAAATGTATTCTTACAAATTTGAATCCGGCCTAGCTCCACACCGAGCGACCTTGCCGAGATGCTCACCTGCAGAGGAGGTCCTGAGAGCCAGAGAAATTCAGAGCGCTGTAGCTCGACATAAACTCTAGTAACCAACTTCAAACTTTTAGGATTATAGGGCATTGGGCTCCCTCTCAATCAACAAGCAATAATTTACTGTAGTCTTCTTGAAATCTGAGATCACGGTGTTTAATAGCTGGTGCTTGAAGCATTGTAGATTGGCGGAGGAATCTTAGAATGAAAATAAACACCACAGGTCAGCAGCACAGTGTGCCCTGTCTAGCGAGCCCTTTGATCACATTACTAGCCATCAGGAAATCAAGGATACAGACCCCAGCCTCCTCAGCTGTCGTTTTAACTGAGTCTGTACAACCCATAGTGCCAGACCTAGTTAATAGTAATTACTCATTGATGTTGCAGACTTACTTAAGCTCATTAACAAAAAATGTAATGTGGTAGTAACTTCAGGCCCCTGCAGATGGCACTGCATAAAGATGATCAGGCTTAAACCCCTGTGGGGTGTGAGTGACGGGATCCATAGATTGGGAAGAGGTGCTACAGTGCAGGGAATGTATCGTTCCATGTGTGGAAAATGGCTCCAGAGCAGATGTTAATGATTGGCTAAAAGGAGGGACTGCATGTGGGCATGGCCAAAGACCATAGTGTGAAGGAAGTAGCTGAATCTGCAGGTGTATGGAAGCGTACGGTCATACGGGTCTACCAGCAGTGGCTAAAATCCCAGTCTACAGGAATTCTCCTTGGAATTGAACTGGGGAAGACATTCACCAAATCTGCACCAAATGGCCAATGACGAAAGTTTGGCTGAACGCTATCAGGTACTTAATGGGACTGCTATAAAAAATAAGAACCCGTATATTGAACCCTGAGGCACACCCTTACCTTTACAGCTTCGTCTATCATTGAGAAGCCAGTTAGACACCTAGTGTGTGTGAGCATGCATAGGTGGGCTAGATAGTCTTTAGAGGTTGCAGCCTGTCAGCCATAACAATATGTGTGGTGTAATTCATAGAGTATTTCAGACATGTTGAATTATGGAAACAACCAGATGCATTGGTGTTTGTGAGTAGGAAAGAAAATATTTGACAGGATAAAATTAAAAATTTGATTTAAAGTAAGTGTTTTGTATGCGTGTGGGGAAAAAAGCTGACCTGAACCTGTTGATATAGAATGTAAATCAAATATAAGTGCATTTAAATTGACCATGTACTTATGTAATTATCTACTCTCATAATTATATTTCAGTTGCAAACTAAAAGCTAATAATGGGCTTATAAGCATTAATAACTATATTTTAGCCTAGGTTTAAAGGGGCTTGTGGTATTTATGATGATTAACAGTGTTTTGTTGTTTATATAGGCTTAAATATAAATATTTATGGAGGTCTCCCAGGCCCCCCAGAGGGTTTAAATTCAAGGGCATCTTCTCTATCTTAACGTTGAATGATTCGTAATGCGATCCCCCTCTATCGCTTATGTCTTCCAGTGTGGCACAGGCAGCTTGTTCTTCAGTGTTATATTGGGACAGACACATGCGGCTCTTGTCTCTGTCGCCTCCATTGTTTAAGGTAACAAAGGGGATCGTATGGCGGTGTTGTGGACTTTACTATTCTGGGCTAATGGGCAGCACAACGAGTGGGGAACCTGATCTCCCGTTGGGTGACTGTAGGAGTCGGCTGGCTGACATTTTGCCCGTGATAGGTGAGCCTGTGTTTGGTTGTAAGAGAACACTGTGTCTGAGCTGAGTTGTCAAAACAAAGGAGCTCCCCTGGAGGATAACCCCTCCACAGTGTACAGTACAGGCCAGGAGTGGCCGTGCAGTGATAGGACAGGGTCCTAATACAAGGCCGGCGCGTGCTTCAGTGAAGTGTGATTTATTAGGTTTTAGAGATGGGTAGCCAAACCATGACCTCTGAAGGGCTTTACTTGCTAGCTGGTAACCAAAATACAATCCGAGTTCGGGCTTACACTTTGTTTTGCCTGTTGGAAGGCACAATGGAGTTTAAAATATCATTTTTAATATTAGTGTTGGTCACAGAGAGCGGAAAAGTACAAATGACAGGATGAGCAATCTTCACACACGCTAAACAACCCATGCTGGCATCCAGATGACATCTTTTTCAAGGAAGGTCTTAGTTATTTCAGCAAGGCAATCCCAAAACACATTCTGCATGTATTGTTGTTTCTCATTAGGTCGAGTGTATAACTCTAAACTCTAAATGTAAGTACTGTGGTATAGACCGAGTCTGTTCTACAGTTTCTCATTAGGTCGAGTGTATAACTCTAAGCTCTAAATGTAGGTACTGTGGTATAGACTGAGTCTGTTCTGTTCTACGAGTTTCTCATTAGGTACTGTGGTATACTGAGTGTTCTACAGTTTCTCATTAGGTTCGAGTGTATAACTCTAAAGTGTAGGTACTGTGGTATAGACTGAGTCTGTTCTACAGTTTCTCATTAGGTCGAGTGTATAACTCTAAGCTCTAAATGTAGGTACTGTGGTATAGACTGAGTCTGTTCTACAGGTTCTCATTAGGTCGAGTGTATAACTCTAAACTCTAAATGTAGGTACTGTGGTATAGACTGAGTCTGTTCTACAGTTTCTCATTAGGTCGAGTGTATAACTCTAAGCTCTAAATGTAGGTACTGTGGTATAGACTGAGTCTGTTCTACAGGTTCTCATTAGGTCGAGTGTATAACTCTAAACTCTAAATGTAGGTACTGTGGTATAGACTGAGTCTGTTCTACAGGTTCTCATTAGGTCGAGTGTATAACTCTAAACTCTAAATGTAGGTAACATTGTGAGTGTAATAGCTCTAACTGAGGTCTGTATAGACTGAGTCTGTTCTACAGTTTCTCATTAGGTCGAGTGTATAACTCTAAGCTCTAAATGTAGGTACTGTGGTATAGACTGAGTCTGTTCTACAGGTTCTCATTAGGTCGAGTGTATAACTCTAAGCTCTAAACTACCTTTCCTTATCACCCAGAGCCACACATGCCACAGAATAACCGGCACTGTGAGAGCGAAACTAAACCCTCTGTTTAAAAGTTCTTGTTTTTTTGTTGGACGTTTTCTTGGTTTCTGCTAATCAATGTTACAGGAGCCTGTTAAAGATAAAGAGAAGCTGTTTTCAGTTCATGAAAGTACAAAAAATATTTTTTGTTGACCTCGGGGGAAAAATAGAACTGTACATGCAGGAAAATGGTGGGTATAGGCCCTTTAAATAAACCCACGCAAAGCTCAGTAATACGCTAATTTATTGTGCATGAAACCCAAAAAATAGCTTCAGAAATGTATCCTTAATAAATAATATCATTTAATAATTCTATAAATTCTACATACATATGGTCTAACACATGAGCAAACCTTCATTTACCTCACGACAATAGATCAAACCTATTTCAACAAATAACACAAACAATTATATATAGATTTTCATTTTTTTATTAAACTAAGTACTCTAACAGTAAATGCGGTGTGTTAGCAAAAGTATGTGCACCTCTGCCTTCCCCTGGAGCGTAATAACTTTAACCAAACATTTCCTGTAGCTGTTGATCGGCTCTGTGAATTGACTTGGCACCGAACTGCTACAGTCATGTTATGTTGCTAGGTCTTCCTTTATGAACGCCACAGTAGGTTTACCACTGTACACTGTAAACTGGTTTTGAATCATTTCTGCTGGATCCATCTTCCGTTTGGGTAAAGTTCATAGATGGAAGCCCTAGCATTAGCCTGTAGAATTTCTAGCTACAATCTAGAATTCATAGATACTGCCACCACCATGTGTCATGGCTGAAACGAGGTTTTTATGAAGCTAGAATTCCATATTTGTTTTTCATTTTTTAATTTTTAATTTTTTGTTTTTACCGAACACAGCATCTCTCATTGTAGCCATTGAGATGCATTTTGGCCTTGCCTATCAATATACCATTATTTCTGTAGTCATCTGGCTCATCCAGCTAGTCCTTAGAAAACTCTAAACAGACAGAGATGCTCTTCATGGAACTCTTCCTGGTCAGTTTGTCTGATGACGGGCTCATGAACACTGACAGGAAGCTAGTAAAGCGAGGCCTGCGGTTGCTTGTGGTTGTTTCTTCTCGTCTCCCAAAACTTTCTAAGCCATAGTCTCGGAGTCATTTTTATCGGATACCTACTTCAATGATAGGTCCACATATCTCTGTCAACAAAGACACTGATTGGATCACTTAGTTCAATAAAGGAATATGAGCTATATAATTGTGTTATTTATTTTATTGGGATCTCTTTGTCTGATGTTTTGACCCGAATTAGGACCTACTCATATTTTTGGTCACAAACGTTTGGCAGCACTGTATGTTGAAGACGGCATTTACACCAAACCATACACTGTGCACGGCAGCTGTAAGGAAATGTACTAATGAGTTCCATCATTCAAAATTTCCAAAATTCACCCATAATTCCGTGTTTGAGATGGAAACATTTACATTTTACATTTACGGTATTTAGCTGAGGCTCTTATCCAGAGCAACTTACAAGGTTAATCATATTACAGGTGGGCCAGTGTGGTGTTAGGAGTCTCACCCAAGGACTCTTATTGGTGTAGCACAGCGTAGTCACCCAGCCCGGGATATGAGCCCAGTCTCCCACGTGGTGGCTAATTGGCGGGTAGCGGTGTTATCCGCTAAGCTACACCAACCAACCATACAAACCATACATGTCTACAGCACAAATAGAGCTGTCTATTATTTATTCATTCTTGTTGTTGTTGAGGGTGAAATAATGGGAAATATTTAGTTATCCCTCTGCCGTGAATAGACTTTAAGACCAAAGTCTTCTCAAAAGACTAAAACTCTGTCTCAGTCGTCATGTGTTCATAACCACTCAATCTGATAACTTTGTGAGGGAGCTTTTAGAGGTGGACTGTTACTGAAGCCGTGGGATGTAATAAGGCATATTGGGATCTTACTGTAGATGATTCATTCACCGCTTTCATTTGAATATACAGTAGCTCGTAATCAGACGTGTAGCTGCACAATGGTACAACCGCTGTCACCACTTCCTGTCTTCATGAGGGGACGTCTGTATGAGGTTTCAGAGCATGTCGTTCAGATTATCTACCCAACCTTCTAGTGAAGAGCGTCATATTAAGACACCTGTTCACCAAAAGAATTTACACGCTATCCTATTACCAACACTGTATGGTCTATACGCCATTCCCCAGAACTGAGCCACTGATATGAAGCGGTCAAGTGGTCAGTGTCTTTCACTGAGCTGTGCTGAATTATTGCACATTAATATAGTATTTATTTTGATGTATTTTATTTTATTTATTGAATTCTGCGCTTGCCAGTCGCTAGAGTTTACGAGACCACCTCCACATGATCGGTTCCTCTAGCTGTACAGGTTCTGGGTTTGTGTTGGACCAGAATTCCTCAGTTCTGTTTTATTCTCTACACTACTGGAACCATGTCTCCCAAACTCCAGATCAGAAAATCACTAATGACCTCCAGAAGCCTGTTTTTAGAACCATGCTCGCTGTGCGTTTCACCCCAGCCACCGCTCGCCAGTCTCTCTGTAGGTCACCTGAGGTCATCTTACGGTGGGTAAGGGACATTGGAATGAGGTGGCGCTCATCCCGGTCAGTAGAGAGTGGGTTTGACCCTCTGCCAGTCTGTAGCTGTGTTGTCCTGTGTGTTGGCTGCTGGACCTTGTTCTTATGAACCAGACGCTCACTGTATCTGCCAGTAAAGCTAGAACCCAACCTTCGGTTCCTCACTGAGAACCTGCTGTACATGTGGAGATGCTGATTTAAGAAGAAACTGGAGTGGGCTCTGATTTATTTCCAGAGCTGTATATTAGTATCAACTCAGAAGATATTTGTGCAGAGACTGAGAGAAAATGAGACTCCTAGAAACCCTGATAGACCAGACCACCAAAACTGTCTCCATCAGATATGCAGTCCTTAAATCAAGCTCCGATTCTTCAGGTCCATCCTTCCACTGCAAGGAGACAAACCTGCTGGTGTTCTCAGAACAGTGGACTGACCATCCCAGAGCCCAGACCTCAGTGTTACTGAATGTTTTTGGGCTGATGTGGATGATGAGAAGCAGGAGATGCTAAACCAGCTTCTAAGGCTGAACATCTGATATTATATTTATGGCATTTAGCTGACGCTCTTATCCAGAGCGACTTACAAGGTTAATCATATTACAGGTGGGCCAGTGTAGTGTTAGGAGTCTTGCCCAAGCACTCTTATTGGTGTAGCACAGCACAGTCACCCAGACCGGGAATCGAGCCCCAGTCAGTACAGTAGCGTCCTAGTGGGTAGTGGTGTTATCCACTGCGCCACACCAACCACATATTTAGCTACTGAGGTCTTTGTTTCAGTCCTTTGCCACAGAGAGTTTGCTTGTTTGTGCTTAATGGCCTTTTTGACCGGAACTTCAAGTCAATGGAGGACAGTCTCCAACTTCTGCACAGATAGATAAAGCACGTATAGATTGCAGCACAGGACTTTGTTGATTTGACTTTAAAGGTCAAGAAGGATCATTTCCCTGAGACTGCTGCCAAATGTTCATGCTAATTTATTCATTTGTTTGCCAAGAAATATTAAGATTTATAGCACGGTCATAGTGAAACTGTGACAGAAAGGGAGATGGTTCAGGTTTTCAACAGTTCATTACAAAAAAAATCCTTTCTGAAATTCTGTTTTGTGTGGAGAAAAAAAATAAAACAGTTCATAGCGAACAAACCTTGATCTTGTCACACACCGCCCCCTCTGGTGACTTCATGTTATTGCACAGCTTTTCCTGCTCCACCCTGGCTCCACCCACTCTCACACCTGTAGCTTATCTAGAACTCATTAGGACTGCCATAAGTGCAGTCGTCTTCCAGTGATGGCATTAACAGGATGACTCATGGAGGACACTGTTTGCCGAAGGTCTGCAAACGTGGCTGTTGGTTCAGTCAGGTACAGCCATTACGCCTGTCCATTCTTACGTCCACATGCAGGGCCGGCCGAGTGGGAAACCTGAACTACGTGCATGTCTCACGATGTCAAACCTACACACCAAGTTCCATTCCTGTGGGCTGATTCCTTCTGGGAGCAGCTATTCGTGCAACTATTCTTTAGACGAGTGTAAATTTATACTATACATTATCTATATGTTCATATACATATAACATTTTCCGCCGCTGACACAAAGCCCTGAAATCACAGAATGACCTTTAATTCGCTCTTGAGTTCAACAGTCATGAAAATCACGGATGCAAACTACACTGCACGCTTGTCTCACCGTCTTATGTCCCTATCAGGTTTATGGATATTGCTTTGAACCTCAGGTCCTCGTAGAGTTGACTGCGAATCAGTTGTCAGCTGTGGTTGTGAATTACAGATGAGCCTGGGCTGTTGTTTTCCCGTATGTTCACTCAGGATTTATTTTCCTCCTGGAGTTCCTCCTCAGTTCCTTCCTTATAATCACTGCTGGGCTGTAGCTCTGCTCTCTCGAGTGGCCTGCTAGCAGGATCCGAACCTTCCCTCTGTGGAGAACACCACCGTACATGCATCCCCCCCACTGTGTACACCAGTACTGTGACTAGCTGTTAGCAAGACTAGCGCATTGCTACATAACCCAAACACTTAGCTAGAATTCCAAATGAGGGTTTGTTGAGAGGGCTTTACTGCAGACCACCAATTCTACAGGGCCAGAGACCCCAATACATTGCAACAACTAGCCACTCCAGTGTGGCTCACATTCGTAGAGCACCTGAGCAATACTGTTCTTGCTATGTTGGCGATACAAGGTGTTAGGTGTTATCTTGTGAGTGAGGTTGAACACAGGCCAGTGTGCTCATGGCAAGGCGATGGGAATACTGAATGATCAGAGTTCGACATTCCTTAATCCACAGTGTCTATTGTGTACCGGGAATACCGTCATAGGAAGCGTTACCATGCACAGCGGACAGTGCTAGCCTCACCTAGGCTTGTGAGGTTGCTAACTGGACCCTTAGGGGCTGGCAACATGTGATGTGGTCCACTGAATCACGGTACCAGTTGTTGCAGGCTGATGGTACCATTCGTGTGTGGTGTAGCCCCATGACGCCATGGACTCCAGTTGTCAGCAAGTCACTGTTCAGGCTGATGGTGGTTTCATGCTAGTGTGGGATGTGTTCTCGTGGCATGGGTTGGGTCCATGGGTCTACATCCATTGGTCCATGGGTCTGCATCCATCCAACACGGCATTGGTCGGTGCTTACACTCTATGTCACCGCATGCGGTTCATTTGCAGCCCTTCCTGAACTTCATGTACCCCCACATTGCTAGGAATGGGTCCGAGTTGCATTCTGAAGAGCTATGATGAATTGTGTGGCCGGAATGTTCACCCAACATGAGCCCAGTCAAGCATTTATAGAATGTGGTGGAGAAGTCCTGCACCTTTGAATAGCACTGAGCTGTGTGCGGCTATCCAGGCGACATGGCTCAACATCCCCTCTCCAGACATCCTTCGTTCACTAGGCCTATACCATACTAGTTCCTGTCCCATGACTTTTGGCATGTCAGTATGACTGATTTACAGACTTGGTTTGACATCATGCTTGGCAGCTCATGTGACGTAAGCCAGGGGGAGCCTTATTGCTGTGCCTGACTGACCCAACAGCCACGCTTGCAGAGATTCAGCGAGCAGTGGTGTCCTCCATGAGTCATCCTGTTAGTGCAGCACCATTGGCAGACGGATGGACGACGGAGGACTACATGCACACTGACCGTTACCACGACTGTCCTTAACACCACGTCACCGTCACCAAAGACTGCAGTGGTGTCGTACCAGACTGTCATGGGGTGACTCAGAATGGCAGCGGGTCGAGTCCCGTATTTGTCCTGGTGGAGACGACCCACGAATACGTGGGTGGAGACACCGTCGTCAGAACCAAGAAGAACAGTTTGTTGGCATGCGTCACATGTTCAGAAGGCCTGGTGTCCCTCCACCTCCACCTCCACCCCTACTGCACCATCTGCAGGAACTGTGTGAGGATATTCAGGCTGCATGGGATGGGTTATCACAGGACACCATTAGGAATATATATATATATATAAATGTGTGTCAACATTTAGTGTTTACATTATTAACACACACATATGCAAACACACACACACACACACACACATATATATATATATATACATATATGTGTTTGCATATGTGTGTGTTAATAATGTAAACACTGAATCAAATAAAATCACTGTACTAAATAATATTAATAATAAATAATTAAATCTAAAATAAATAAATAAACGTCAGTGGTCCTCATTAACGCCACCGTCATCAGTAGCACCTGGAGAGTGAGCGCGCGCGCTTTGGCTCCTTTAAGGCACGGAGGAGTTAAAGAGGCTGCGGGGGGAGGAGGAGGAGAAGGAGGAGGAAGGTGGAGGGGGGGGGTGTTATGGTGGTGTGTGAGTGTGTGTGTGTGTGTGTGTAGGGGGGTGAGGAGGGGGGGGGCGGAGAGGGCTTTACTCTGGACTGCTCTGTGCCGGGGAGGCTGAGCGCGCACGAGCCAGAGGAAGATGCGCTGGACGGCGAGAGGCGCTCAACATGCTGTGAAAACCGCTCGCGCTGATGCGGCCGCTCCTCCTCCGTCTCTCTCTCGCGAACTCCACGCTGTCTTTCCTTCCTCTCCTTCCTTTTTATTTCTCATTTAAGCCCTTTTTTTTACCTCCTTTCTTTCCTTCCAAACTCCCCCTTCTCTCTCTCCCTCTCTTCCTCTCTCTCTCTCCTCCATGACGCCTTCCAGCGCGCTTCTCTCCTTTTACTTTTTTCGTTTTGCTTTTTTTATGTTTAATTCAAGTTTCCGTTTTTTGTTTTGCTTTTTTATTTTGTGCCCTTCCGCCGTGGTGAAGGTGGTCTCGTGCCGGTGTTGAGCCTTGGCTGAACGGAGAGCAGCAGGGGAAAAAAAAGAAGAAAAAGAGGAGAAGGGGAACAAAGCAAAAGAAATAAAAAAAATTGAAAAACGAGAAAAAAAACTGTCGCAAAATTTGTGTTTTTGCGGCCGCGTTTGAGGAGAGCCGCGCTGAGGAGGTTTGAGGAGCGCTGCTCGGGGGATTGAACGGAGCGGGGCATGTGGATATTTGCATTTCTCTTTCTCCAGAGCATCCTGAATGGTCAGTCTTTCTTTTTGCTTATTCTTCATTGCCTTTGTTTTTGCGAGCGTTTTGCGAGCATTTTTTTTTCATAAACTTGATTGCAAAAAACGCAATTTTTTCAAAAGTGCGTATGAGTGCGTTAAGGTGTAAACAGCTGCCTCCAGTTGTTGTAGGCTTCCATGATGGGATGGTGGTCACCTATAGGACAGGGGAGGGTGGGCTATTGTGAATGGTGTGCTCTTGCAATCCTGAATGTGCTTAAAATTTGTACAATTTAGAAAAAAAAAGAAAAAAAATCATTTTTCCGCAGAGGTTGTGCCTTTCTCCCATTTTGCGGCCGGTGGAATGGGACAGTCATGGGCGCGACCCCATCCCCCCGAAAGCCCCCCCACCCCTTTAGCTCCAGCACCTTCACACATTTTATGGGGTGCGTCGAGATCCAGAAGCCCGTTTCTACATTTAGTGTCCTTTTCCAGGGCTCTAGCCAGAGGCTTGACAGTGATTGATGGATTTCCAATCAGTAAGCCCCCATACCCCCCAACCCCACCACCTCACTCCAAAACAGACCAGGGCTTAACCACATTTCACATAAAACCATCACCACTTATGCATCTGGATCATATAGCACACAAACGTGGAATAACTGTAGTGTGCGGTTCATATCGAGGGTACGAATGCTAACCATGCGCCATCGTTTTTAGGCTTGTCGTCGTAGGAGGGACCCCTGTAGTGCATCTCCAAACACATAGGAAAAACACGGATGGGTAAAAATCCTAATTTGATCAGATTATTTTAAGAGGCATGTGAAGATTATTGCGACACTCGTCTTCAGTCTTACAGACAGCCGTCAAAATCAGAATATCGTTTTATCAGGTTGGAAATGGCCAACAAAATGTGTTTCCACGCCCCCCCAAAGCTAGAGGCTAACATGCAGGCGTATAACGGTGTTATAAACCATGCATAAAGCAGTCATAAGCCCCTATGTCTGATTTCCTCTCTGCGTTCGCCGCACTGAAACGCATACTGGTGAAAAACAGGGATTTTTGTTTTCACACTTGCAGCCTTCGGTCAATACGTGATGGTCAGCAGGTGAAAACATGGCAGGGTGTGTTCGCGGACAGAGAGGGAGAGCAATGGAGGAGGAAAAAAGGCAAAATGAAGGGAGGCAGAGGGAAAGAAAAACAAGCTCCTTGAGAAACAGAGTACGGACAGACGGACGGACAGATAGACAGACAGTGTTGAAAGGAGGTTTTCATACCATGAGAACAAAATGAACCCAAAGAGAGGCGGAATGTAGAGAACGGCTGTGGCTTCGGGACAGCGGTGTTGTGTTGGAGTTTCTACATGCATGGGGTTATTTGCATATCATGTAAACTGAAGATTTTATTTATTTATTTTTTAAATTTCCTACCATTTAAAACCGTCTGGCCTGTAGAAACACCCTGGAGCACATTGGAATAACGCCAAATGAGCTTAAACACAGCGAACACCGTAAAGAGTAACGAGACATTGTTTCCAGATTTCTCCTGGACGCCCCCATCGCGTCATTCCATCAGCAGCTCACCTGATTTAATCTAATGAAGGATTGATTCGATAAAGCAGGCACCGGCGGGCGACTGTAAATACTGGACTTCCTCGAGGACAGAACACATCAGTCTGCATTATAATATCAGTGAAGATTTCCGAGCAAATAAACACGTCCGGCCCAATCACACAGCTTTTTAAACATGTCTGTGGACGGAGACCTCAGCACAGGACTGTACGCAGTCACAACAGGCATGGAAACATCCTATATATATATATATATATATCATTATAACATCATTATATTATATACATATATATATCAAAGCCATAATAACAAAACATTGTGGCTCCAAAATGGCAACTTTACGGGAGAGGGAAGAATCTGTCTGGCTTTGAATGGGAGGAGATTTACACCCTCTTTATTTGTTCACTTGCGGTGAAATTTTCACGGGGTGTCAACAGCAGCTGACATTTTTAAATTCAGTTGTAAAATAATATATGTGTACATACGTATGTATATCAACTGTATATACTCTCACTCTCTCTCTTCGTCTCTCCTCTCGTCTCTCTCCTCGGTCTCCATCTCCCACTCCCTTTCCTCCTTCAACCTCTACTTCTCTCTTATCTCTCCTCATATTCTCTCATCCTCGCTCTCTCCCTCTCACCTCCTCTCGTCCCCATCTTCTCCTCGCTCTTCCGTCGGTCCTCACTCCTCCCCTCTCTCCCTCTCTCGCTCTCTCTATAATATATATATATATATCTATATATATATATATTAGGATATATAGATTAATATTTTAAACCACTACATATATAAAAAAAAAAAAAAAAAAAATAGTATTATATATATAATATATATACATACGATTATAATGATAAAGAGAAATTAAAGAAGGAGATCGATAGTAGATAGTGATAAGATTAGATAAAAGGAGAGGAGATGGATAGAGGAGAGAGATAGCTAGATAGATAGATAGATAGATATATACGATAGATAGATAGATAGATAGATAGATAGAGAAATTGATAGATTCCAAAGGATGGATAGATTGATAGATACAAAGAGCGCGAGAGGGAAGACATGGATAGATAGGTAGAATGAATAGATGGATAGATAGATAGATAGATGGATAGACAGATGGATAGACGGAGAGATGGAGAGATAGATAGATAGATAGATAGATAGATAGATAGATAGATAGATAGATAGATAGATAGAGAAACTGATAGATAGATAGATAGATAGATAGATAGATAGATAGATAGATAGATAGATAGATAGATAGAGAGATGGATAGACGGATAGATAGATAAATAGATAGATAGATAGATAGATAGATAGATAGATAGATAGATAGATAGATAGATAGATAGATAGATAGAGAAACTGATAGATAGATAGATAGATAGATAGATAGATAGATGGATAGAGAGATGGATAGATGGAGAGATGGAGAGATAGATAGATAGATAGATAGATAGATAGATAGATAGATAGATAGATAGATAGATAGATAGACGGAGAGATGGAGAGATAGATAGATAGAGAGATGGATAGAGAGATGGATAGACGGAGAGATGGAGAGATAGATAGATAGAGAGATAGATAGAGAGATATGGATGTTGCTTTAATACCTGCGGGCTGCCTTTGCCTGCATCAGCTGCTGAATCTCATAAAAGCCCAATAAGAACACATCATTCATCACAGCCCAGGTTCAGACAGCAGCCTGAGAGACGAGTGGGCTCCTGTCCGTACATTGTGTACATTTCTCCTTGTTTTTCCACCCTCTCTCCGGCAGTGCGTTTCCGCAGACTGCTGCTGTTCCCTGCTTTAGAAATGTCCTCTGCTAAATGGGCCTCTCTGACTGTTTACATCCGACGCGACTCTGATTAGGTCTTTCTTTCAATTACGTGACGCAAGCCCGCTGCCTTTTCGCCGGTGCAAATCTCGAAAATTCTAGATCTCTAGAAGGTCTAGCACACGCTCTTTGGCCCGTCTCTATGGAAACCTCCATTATGGATGCCGTGGAAGTGGCGTTTGATCAAATAAGGCCATAGAGAAGGAATGAGAGAGGGTGACCCTGGAGGTGCAGTGTGAGGGTGCAGCTCATGGCGATAATCAGTGGGCTTAATCCGGGACGTGAAGCAGGGTTCTAGCTTTGGAGCTCAGAAGTTGTCATTTCGGAATGTCGGAACCGGATGCTTAATTAAATACCGTGTGTGTCGATATGTGTATTCCTGCACTGAGCAGTCAGAATGTGCACATGCTCCTTTTGATGGACTTACCATTTCGCAGAGCTTGGGGAATTCACTTGTTCAATCAGGCGGCCCCATTGAGGCAACGCTCAAATCTGGACGCAATTAAAGCGTCCGTGGAACGACTCAGACCTGCGGCTGGAAAAACAGGACAGGATTATAATCCCATGAGTCCTAATCCCGATCTAAAAACATATCCCCTTTTGTTATCCGAGATTATGCGGTGTGTGCAGCAGCCGTTATGCCGACAAGATTACACGAGGAGTTTTGGAGTTTGCCAGGTGCAAAATAGCTGGCAATAATCCAGATTATAACGCATACCTTTATATTTCACGTGAACGTCACTGAGGGTATTAAGGCAGAGCGACTCGTTTGGCTCAGTTTGAATGCTGGGAAGTGCGTTTAGTGGGAGTTAATCTATTGGGGGCAATTAAGACAGCGTGCTGATTAAGGGCCCATCTGTTCGAGTTTGTGAGGTGCTCTTGAAAGACTTACGCCCTTCAATCCTCCACCAGCTATTTAAAGATTCTCTGGAGTTAGCGTCAGGCTGCTGGCCTCGACCTCGTTCAGGTGCTGCGTGCGAGGGCTTAGGAGGCCTAATTGGATTAAAATCAATTGTTGAAATGTTTGCTCGTCTCGCTGCATGGGTTCCAGCCGCGTGTCATTCGTCTTGTGGACAGATTTTGGGGATTTGAAGGAGCATCAGATACCCGGGTACCCTGTGCCCTCACTGTAGGAGCCATCTGCTAAGTTTCTGATATACGTCGCACTCGTCATCAGCATTTCAGTTACAGATCCGTTCTTCTTTCCTTACAATGATGTTTGTGTTGATATTCCGTCATTGCACAACCTAACTTTCAACCCCCTAGAATGTGCCTTTAAGACATATGCAAATGAGCTATGTTCTGATTGGCTGCCCTGTATCGTGGCTCACGCACTCACTCAGGCCGGAATGCTCATTACTTCTGCACTGTATGGCTGAGGCTAATGTGCAGTAGGTCGAATGGACGGATAAACGTTTTAGTAGTTGTGACATCACAAAAGCGCGAAGTTTATTTTACACTTTTTTATTAAATTCTGTTAAAGAACCGTGTTTTAAAGGTTTGAGGTTAAACGTGTGATGTTTCTGTGGTTTTATGAACCAACTTCCTTTGTACATGTCCATTTTTCCCAAAATCTCTTTCAACAGACTGCTCCTTTAATACGGGCATATGCAAATGAGCTGTGTTCTGACTGGCTGGCCACGTATTGTGCCTTACTCAGAAAAGCCATCTGAAATACTCTTGATCACTCCACCGCCGAATGGGTGGGACTAAAGACCTGAAGGCTGAATAAGCAGGTTTATGTGAATGTTTGGGTTTTTGTGACATCACAGATGCAGTGATTGTTTGGCGTGGTGCCAATGAAGTCCACTTAAAGAACGTTTCAAGTAGGTTCTGTTAAAGAACCCCCTCTTTTGTTCCATGTGTGAGGTTTCTGAAGTTCTATGGACCAGTTCAGTTGTTTACATGTCCATTTTCCTAAGGTCACGTTTAACAGACTGCTCCTTTAAAACTGGCCTAGGTAAATTAGCTGTGTTCTGACTGGCTGGCCACAAACTGCAGGCCGAAACACTCGTTATTACTCAAGTGCTGAATGGGCAGGGCTAAAGGGCTGAATAGGCAGATGTGTAAACATTCGGGTTTTTGTGACATCACAAAAGCAGTGATTGGGTGTGATGCGGTAGGTGTCCCTTATAAGAAGGTTAAAGGGCTAAACCGGGCTTTCCTGGCGAGTACCGACTGATATAATGTCAGTTAGGAGGCATTTAAAAGCTTTGTGGCGAATCTCTCCTTGATAAGATTCCAGCTCGCTGTCCCGTGTGAGGTTCTTTAGGCTATGTAACGTGGTTCCTCTAACGCGTGACTTATGTTTGGCTACGTGAACGCGGTCTGCTGAGACGCACCTGCTCGCTTGTTTTCTTGATGTCTGTTTCATTAAGTAAAGGCCGAGAGAGCTTTCCTCCCACCAGCGCTGATGGGAGACACAGATTCAGCCGTCCTCCCTGATGCTTTGTCTCAGTGTTCATATGCATAGACAAAACATGCCTTACGTTTACTTTCTGTGTCTGAGTCGCTTTAAAGGGCACATACCCTGCTTCTTTAATGCCGCTACATTTTCCACACAGTCAGTTTCCATCCCATCTTATTCCACTGAACTGAAATGACTAACGGTTGGTTTTGTGCCATGTTGAAAAAGAAGGCTGATACTCCTTATCACTACAGGAATGGATGGGCCAAAACGACCATGTGACAATTAGACCGACTGGTTGTGACATCACAAAAATGGGCTGTTTTGGCAGCAACGTTTCCATATATGGACTATATGAACTGGGTTAGGGGTAGCAGCCATGGTGACCACCTGGACCACTTTTACCTGTATAGCATATCGTCGCTGTCCAATGAAAAACATGTATCTCCACTTTTGTCCATTTTTACTTTTATGCATCATTTGAACCCATCAGCTGCTGTTTACACCGAGCGAGAATCTCATGATGAATGGACCAACTTAAATGGCCCAAAGCTGTTTGGAAAGACGTCTGGTTCCATTGACTTACATTAAAGTTCAATAAGGTTTTTGGCCTCTCCTGTAAAGTTGCCATTTTGGAGATACTTGTTTTTCTTTGGACAGCGACGATATGTGGTATTATTGCCAGGTGAATTCCTGGACGCCCACACATAGGCCCTGTGAGGTAACTCTGCCTTTTTTTTAAAGATCAAAACAGTGACTGATCACGATTTTGTTGACCACATTCCAGCCTTATATGTTCGAACCGGAGTATGTGCATGGAGAAACACACCAGCTGTTGGCTGGACGCACCAGAGGCCCGCTGGACATACCGTATATGCAGCACCTCCTACAAAGGGACATTGGTTTACTTACCCAGTATGGAAGCTGGTGTAGTTGGTGTAGAGAGATTGAGTAGAGCTAAGTGGAGGGTGGAGCTGCTGCATATGGCATGACTCGCTAACAGAACTCAAAATGAACAGAATAGATGAAGAAAAAATAATAAAGCTCAACTTAAATCGGCTTCTCGTCCGCCTGCTTCTCGTCCCGCTTCTTGTCCATCCGCTTCTTCCGATTTCCGGTAATGACCGTCCTTGTTATTGGCAGGTTAAAAAGGGACCACTGTCTTGACGAGGCTAAAAGCTGGACTCTAGCTCACCAGTTTAATGTTTAGCCTAAACGACTGTAGTGCAGCTGTTCCATTGCAGCATCTGTAGGAGTGCCAGGATCAAACTACCGCACCATTTAAGGCGGAACTGGAAATCTCAAAAAGAAGCTGGTGTAGAATCTGGTGTAGTGCTTTTACTGAACGCACTCTCGCCAGTTTTTGGTTTGTTGCCAAAAGCCACAAATTGCATGCTTCTGCGGCATCAGGGAATCGGTGGTGACATACTGGATTACATAGTCAAGTAGTTGCACCCAGAAGGAGGTGTGGGAGTGCATTTGATGGGAAGGAAGATAAAGGTGACCAGGATCAATAACTGATGATAAATTTAGACTGATATGATCAACATTTATTGAGCTACACATACAGAAGTCTGTCTCTCGGTATGGGATCAGGTCACCATGTTAGCCATGTTAGACTCTCAGCATGGAGCTGCAGAGGTTCCTAATAGGGTCCTGTGATCATCCATCCCATGCAGCTTGAACATCCTCACACAGTTCCTGCAGATGGTGCGGTAGGGGTGGAGGTGGAGGGACACCAGGTCTTCTGGACGTGTGCCAACAAACCGTTCATCTTGGTGCTGACCACGGTGCCTCCACACACGGGTTCGTTGGGCGTCTCCACCAAGACTAAAGCGGGACTCGTCACTGAAGATGACCCGCTGCCATTCTGAGTCACTCCATGACAGTCTGGTACGACACCACTGCAGTCTTTGGTGACGGTGACGTGGTGTTAAGGACAGTCGTGGTAACGGTCTGTGTGCATGTAGTCCTGCGTGGTGCAGCCGTCTGCCGATGGTGCTGCACTAACAGGATGACTCATGGAGGACACCACTGCTCGCTGGATGTCTGTAATGATGGCTGTTGAGTCAGTCAGTTACAGCGATAAGGCCTATCCTTGCTTATGCCATGCATGGAGCTTGAATCATTGGCATGTCTCATGAGGTCTAACGTATTCACCAAGTTTCAGTCCTGTTGGCTGATTCCTTCTGGGTGCAGATGTTTGTGCAGCTATGTTTTTAGTGATAAGTGCATATCGTCGCTGTCCAATGAAAACCATGTATCTCCAATTTGGCCAATTTTATTTTTTGCCATCATTTGATCACATGAGCTGCTGTTTACCTTGGGTGAACGTTTCATGATGAAAGGATCACCAGAAATATCTAAAACATGTTTGGAAAAACGTCTGGTTCCATTGACTTACATTCAAATTCACTCAGGTTTTTGGCCTCTCCTGTAAAGTGGCCATTTTCTTTGGACAGCGACGATATCTAGATTTCTCAGGTCTATTTACTGTTCATATAAACAGGATCATTTGATGTAACAGCTTTATTATTATTCAAGATGCTATGCTTAACAAAGCATATCTGTGTAGTGATGGAGATGTACCGCAAAGCGGGACCTTTTGTGGACGACAGGGAAGTTCCAGTCCTAGCTTAACTGTGATGTTCATGTGTTTTACTAAATAGGGTTTGGGGTTTACTGTTGAAACCTATTTATTTATGGAGAGGATTTGCTGACAGTCTATCCCCAGTATCTGTGAGCGATGTTAGCCTAGCTTCTCCCGCTGTATACTAGTGAAGCAGACGTCAGATATCAAGCACCAAGATATCAAGCTCTTGGCTGATTAACTTCATCTGGGGTATTTAATCAGTCATGTTTATTTAAGTTTACTGTAATGTCCCTTTAAAGTCATGCACACACACACACACGCCAAAGAACAAAGCTATTTTTAAAAAAAAAGTGTTTTATGCAGGTCATATAATAAATGGATTATATCTGAGTGAGCAAACATGCAGTGATGGTGCTTATTACTGAAGGTATTTTTTTTATTCACATGGAAATTTCCCATCAAGTAAGAGAAAGACGTCAAGCATCATGTCCGGAAGTAAGCTCCGGAAAGTAGAGGTCATTTTGAGGACAGTGTGCTTTCACTAAGAGACCGCATCAGTTCAGTGTTCTTTGAACAACTTCGATTTTTCAGATTTCGGTGATGTCACTGATATGAAATGAACTCAAACGTGTGTATTTTCATGTATATGAACCAAATACATTAATCTGAATATGAAATGAAGAAAGAAGAGCTTATTCCAGATCCACTGTTTAATCAGTCACTCACCATCTACAATCCCCATCTATTATCCTGTCTATATATTTCTTGAAAGCAATTCTTCTTTCTTGACTACATCTCTTCATCTGTTTACATACAAGACATGTATATTAAAGGGCCCATATGTTAAATTTTTAAAAACTTTTAAAAAAAAATCTGTGACATATTTTTTCGCATGTGCTTTTTTGTTACGAAGTTTGTGTTTTACGTACGTGCTGAATTCCTAAATGACCATTTTACAAACCTCTCCTTATCCCTCAGAATTACAGACTGCACCTTTAAGACACGGAAAAGATCTCTGTTTAGAATATCTGCCCGGTTTCCATTAGTGTTTCACCCAGTCCGGGTGCGCAACGACGACAACGATTTCAGCATGGCTGGACAGGGCTAGGCTGAATAGGTGTTGTGGTGTTGATATAGATGGCTTCCCTCAAGCTCTTAAAGGGCCCATATCTGCCATTTCTGAAATTTGCCCCTGCTATAACTCCGCTTATAAACTCTGTGTGGTTCACGTACCAGAAACAGTCATAATTCATTTCTACATGATCTCTCTTAATCCCTTAGGATTAAACAGACTGTATTTATAAGACTGACATATGTAAAAAACAGCTCGGTTCTGATTGGCTGTGCCTCATTCAGAAAGCATTTCAGACTGAAACACTACTCGGCATGAGAGGGCGGAGCTAACCTGCTGTAGGCCGTATAGGTAGATATATGCAAATTATTCGTGACATCATAAATACAGTAAATTCAAAAAGACTGTGTACACTGGGCCGTACGTTCCGAGACTTCAAAAGCTGTCACCTGCTTCGTCAAAGTGCTTAATTTAAAAAATGTGAGTAATTATGTTTTCTATTATATGTGCCCTTTAAAACCGCTTCCCTAAAGAACCCTCCAATAGATGGATCATCAAAGGCGGATCCCGCAGATTCAGGGAATAATAAGCAGGCTGAGGTGTCTCTGCTGGACCTGCGCTGGACAGACAGACTGACAGAGAGACAAATGACCGTGCCTCGCTTTCTGAAAGTGGTGATTTATTTTTAAACACGGCACAGGCTGCGTGATATAAGGCTCAGGGTGGTGACAGGTATTTTTAGCTGGTCGTTTTTAAAAAGCTGTCGGTCACTTGATTGGAGGGTGGATTCATGCGGTTATGTAGGGGTGTAATTTTATGATTTTTTGGACGGTTTTATTTTACAGCTCTTTTCTAAATACAAATGGACTGTTTTTTTCTAATTTGACTGACACAATGTCATATGAGCATATATATTCTAAAGGGTAAGAAATGTGTGGCTTTTGTGACATCACGTTAATGACAGGTGTTTTTGAAGATTTATTTACACCAACTTGAACTATTGTCATCTATATAGAAAACAAGCAGGATTAAAAAAAATAGGCACTGGTCACATTAAAGGGTCCATATGCTACTTTTTTTGTATTTGCTTTTTTATGAAGTTTGTGTTTTATATACTGAAAACAGTTTTAATTAATTTCTACATGACCATCCTTGAAACCTCTCTTTATCCATTAGAATTACACTGACTGCACCTTTAGAACTCATTCTTATAAATTTAGTCCTAACTTGACTGTAGTACAGTATGTATTAATGCAGTTATTTGGGGGGGTTTAATTTTATACCAGCAGACTGGTGGTAATCACATAGTTTATATTAAAGGGCCCATATGCTATTTTTCTTTATTCATTTCTACATGACCATCTTTGAAACCTCTCTTTATCCTTTAGAACTACATTGACCTCACCTTTAAAACTCATTCATGTAAATTTACTCCTAACTTGACTGTAGTACAGTATGTATTAATGCAGTTATTTGGGGGGTTACGTTTATATGAGCAGACTGATGGTAATCACATAGTTTAGATTAAAGGGCCCATGTGCTATTTTTCTTAATTCATTTCTACATGACCATCTTACAAATCTCTCTTTACCCTTTAGAATTACTCCGACGGCACCATTCAAACCATGCATGTAAATTAACTCTTCACCTAAATGCAATGAAGCATGTAATAATGTTTTTTTTTTAGGCGAATCATTTTATAGAAGCAGACTGGTGGTAATCACATAGTTTACATTAAAGGTCCATATATACATACATATAATTTTACATATAATTTTTTTAAAGGCACAAAAAGTGAAGAAATCCAGCGAATTAAATGAACAGTTATACCGACATTGTTAAATAGTGCTAATCCAAGGACATAATTGAATTTCCTTGAGGATTCCCCGTTTTCTCGCCAAAAAAAGAGCCGCCTTACATCACATTCTCGTTCAGTAAACACTAAATTGTTCAGTAAACACGAACCATCTGTCAGGAACCCAGGAACGTGTTACTTTTTTATGTGTGCTTTCGCAGTTAAATGTCTCATTAGAGCATCAGTTGCCTGAGGTTTATCATGTGTTGCTTCCTCCTCTCTATCATCCTTTCCCCAGAAGTGATTATGCTAATTGCTGTTTGATCAGATGATTAAATTATAATTCGATTAATCCGGGGTCCTAAATGCTCTGAATACATTTGCGTGTGCTCGGTTGGCTGGCGGATGGGCTCCGTGCTGTCACCGTCCCCTCTTGTCCGAGCTCGGCATGCCTGGAAATCAAGGCAGGAAGGCAGAGCTGAGGAGTGAGATGTTGTGGGTGCGGAGGGGGTGTAAGGGAGGGTGCGGGGGGAGGTTGGGGGTTGGATTAGAGGACAGCTGCTTAGACGGAAGGCCGTATAAAGAGAGAGGAAGCCACAGTGTCGGCTGAAGATGCTGCAGCTGTGTCTGGGCAATAGTGAGGGTCTCTGCAATGCTCTGCAATGGGTGTGGCCACACAAGAGGCCAGATAATAACCGGCTGCATGTCTCTCACTCCAGGCCTGTAGACTCACTGGTGTCAGGTTTAACCCGCAGTCACCGCCAGCCAGGGATGAAAACAAAGCGTGGGGGAAAGCGTGTGAAAAGTGCAGGTTCTAAACTGACAGTCCTACAAGGTGTTGTGTTTGAAAGCAGAAGAGAAGATATTAAATTATTTGTAATGGGAAATATCTCACTCTCTACACTGTCTATTTATCCATTTAATGACATCAGAACAAACAGAGTATGTATGCTATTTTGAAATCTTGAAAATACATACAATATACAAAATGCTCCACTGAAAATACAAGTACAAGTACAAGTATATTTACTGAGGAGCGTCATTTCTAATTACATATGTAATTCTGTACTTACATTTAAACATTGTAGAACAACAAAAATATGAACTGAAGTCAAAATATTTAGTTATAATTAAAGAAAATTAATTAACTATAAATTATTCAGAATGAAAATGATCTGTCTAATTTTAATGTAGTCAAGAAAATACTGTGTGAATCCGAATTCAGTACACAAAATTCCCTCTGAATGTGAATTTAGCTGACAAAGTTCTGTCTGATTCTGATTGTAGCTGACGAAATTCTGTCTGAACCTGATACTAGTCAGCAAAGTTCTGTCTGAATGCCACCGGAGCCAACAAAATTCTTTCTTAGCCTGACTTTAGCCAAACAAAGTTCTGTCAGAGTCTGGCTGTAGCTGAAAAAATGTAGTCTGATTCTGATTGTAGCTGACAAAATTCTTTCTGAATCCAATTCTAAATAACGAAGTTCTGACTGAATCCAAAATTTATTCTGAAGCCAGATATAACTGACAAAATTCTTTCTAAATCTGACGGCAGACGACAAAATTCTTTCTGCAGCTAACAACTATTCATCTGAATCTGACTGTAGCAAAAAATGATAATTCCTAATCAGACTATCGACAACAAAATTGTGACTGAATCCTAAATTTAGTCTGAATCCAGGTGTAGCTGACTGAATTCTTTCTGAATTCAGGCGTAGCTGACCAAATTATTTCTGAATCCAGGTGTAGCTGACCGAATTCTTTCTGAATTCAGGTGTAGCTGACCGAATTCTTTCCAAATCCAGGTGTAGCTTACCGAATTCTTTCTAAATCCAGATAAAGCTGACCGAATTATTTCTGAATCCAGGTGTAGCTGACCGATATATTTCTGAATCCAGGTGTAGCTGACCGAATTCTTTCTAAATCCAGGTGTAGCTGACCGAATTCTTTCTAAATCCAGATGAAGCTGACCGAATTATTTCTGAATCCAGGTGTAGCTGACCGATATATTTCTGAATCCAGGTGTAGCTGACCGAATTCTTTCTAAATCCAGGTGTAGCTGACCGAATTCTTTCTAAATCCAGGTGTAGCTGACACAATTGCCTGATTTTGAAAGTACCTGACAAAATTCTTTCTGATTCCCACTGTCACCCCACAAAATTCTATCTAAACTAAAATTTAAACTCAACTGTACCCTCATCATTTTTGCCTGAACTGAGAGTAACCTACAAAAAAAGTGATGCACCACTGGCCTCCACTCAGGGTCAGCGCTAAAAGTGCTTTTTGTGGACCTCACCTTCAAGATGCCGGGTTGCCTTCAGAGGCTTATCTTTAGCATATGCCAGATTGAAGCCATGGCCATGCAGATTGTGGGGACCGTTAATGAGTTAGCAGCTGCCAGCTGCCATGACATAAGAGCTGACACACTTTACCAGCTGTTCACTTACTTTGACAAAAGCTCATGATGTCTTGCCTTTGAAGTGTTTTGTTTTAGACCAACATTTTGGATGGAGCACCAAAGTGACCTTGTACGCTGTGAAGGAGACATTTGGATCCTTTATTAACCGTTTGAGGAAATGTAGAGGTAAACACATGACTATAAAGAACCTCACTGGAGTGTATAGAACCTCCATATGATGTAAAGCGTCTATACCAGTTAAAGCCAGCCAGGTTAGCCCTGGTGGACTGGGTGGTCCTACGTAAACACAGCTTTTCAATTCAATCTAAAACAATTAGATGGGCTCATCTGCAGTCATTGGTGTTCAGCATTCGGCCAGCTGTGTGATTCACTGAGTAAGGTAAAGAGGCTACACCTACTTTGAAACCTACCCTGATTGGACACTTTATCAGAAACACCTACTATGGCAGATTCACTTTGTTGGTTTACAGTTTATTTGACTCTACACTTACTGGTAAGAGACCATCATAAGACCACCACAGACCAGTGGTCAACACAGTATCGGCACTGACACGGTGGTTTGTGTGGCGCTAGTTGGTATTGAGATGTTGAAATTGGGTATCAGTGGATGTTTGAGAATTTCAGCAGAGCAACAGTGCTCAGAGAGATACGGAGATGTCCTCTTCTCTGAAACCCCAGTAAGAACCAGGTGGACTGGACGGGCCTGCTCTGTGATCTTTAGTAGCATTGTTTGCCGCAATGTCTAGCAGCTCCGGCTAGCTTTGGTCAGCTCGGCAAAGACGAACCCAACGGATGCAAACGAACGGCATAGAAATGAACACCTGCGACACAACAAAGAAAACACTGAGAGCGAACAAGCCTCCTTTTCTCTCTTTCACCGAGGCTGCGGCGATTCGGCTTGGCGTCGAGAGAAAAGCATCCCTATCCGGAGTCGCTCGGCACACTGAGGGCCCTTGTCGATCCCTTCATCGGCATGAATGAAGACAGGATGCTCCCTTGTGAAGACGCTGGCGTTCTTATTAACTAGAAATGCGCGACAGACCGTCCGGACACTGGGCTTATAGACTGGCCGCCCCTGCTTTTGAGCGGGCCGATAAAGGCCTTTTTGTGGATTGACGGAGGTGGTTTTTGACTTCACATTGAAGGTCTTTGAGGGTCCTGATCTAAATCCTACTCGCAGCATCACCGTTCACTCACAGGGCAGTTGTTTAGAGAGAGCCAGGATTAGAACGCTCATTTTACCGGGGCTGATTAAAAGACGGTTGATAAGGCTGGAGAATAGACGGCTAAGCTCACAGCCAGGACGCTAACGCCATCATACAGGCCGACACAGATAAGGACAGTCCTGTTCGATTCTGTTCACGGCAGATTAAGCTGTCTGACACTGCGTCAACCGAGCTCATTTCACATGCACTGCAAAAAACTGGATCTGGACGGGTGAAGATGTGTAAACATAAATGTAAAAAAAAAAAAAAAAACTTGTCTAATAATTATATTCAAATATATATCTCAAAACGTAATGTGGAATTATATCTATATACATACACAGCAATACATAGCAAAAAATGTTTAACCTAGCAACCACCTGGGATGTCATTGGAATGGTTTTGTTGAGCCACCTTAAAATTTCAACTCAGCAGTTTTTCCAGTTTAACACAGTCCAATAATCTAAAGCACGTTCAGCCACTACATGCATGAAAAGTGCTCCATGATTGGTTGAACCCTTACTGCATGACAGCTGATGATGTGACCTTACTATAAACATGTTATGGCAGATGTCAGAAACTGGCATATGAGATTATTTCCAATATGCAGTGTGTGTATGCAATGTAACAGGACAGTATAATTGATAATGGTTATGACAAATGTCATAATGTTAGACGTCAGTACAGCTAAATAACATGCACAGTGAAAATTAGCTTGTGGCATGAGCTGCCAGGGCAACAAACACTGTCACCACAACGACACATGTAATGGTCACATGTTGCTGTTATATTATTGAACATAATGTATTGTATGATATGTCTCTGGAATATCTGATTCTGGAACATATGTCTCTGTATATGTAAATAGATTATAGATTAAAATTTACTCATGTTGTCCCAGTTGTTTGCTAAGGGGTAGCTCTGGTATCCCAGGTGTTTGCTAAGGTGTTGCTTGGATGTTGCTCTGGTATCCCAGGTGTTTGCTATGGTGTTGCTTGGCTGGTGCTCTGGTATCCCAGGTGTTTGCTAAGGTGTTGCTTGGATGTTGCTCTGGTATCCCAGGTGTTTGCTAAGGTGTTGCTGAGCTGTTGCTCTGGTATCCTTGGTGTTTGCTATGGTGTTGCTTGGCTGTTGTTCTGGTATCCTTGGTGTTTGCTATGGTGTTGCTTGGATGTTGCTCTGGTATCCCAGGTGTTTGCTATGGTGTTGCTTGGCTGTTGCTCTGGTATCCCAGGTGTTTGCTAAGGTGTTGCTTGGCTGTTGCTCTGGTATCCTTGGTGTTTGCTATGGTGTTGCTTGGCTGTTGTTCTGGTATCCCAGATGTTTGCTAAGGTGTTGCTTGGCTGTTGTTCTGGTATCCTTGGTGTTTGCTATGGTGTTGCTTGGCTATTGCTCTGGTATCCCAGGTGTTTGCTAAGGTGTTGCTGGACTGTTGCTCTGGTATCCCAGGTGTTTGCTAAGGTGTTGTTGGGCTGTTGCTCTGGTATCCCAGGTGTTTGCTAAGGTGTTGCTTGGCTGTTGCTCTGGTATCCCAGGTGTTTGCTAAGGTGTTGCTGGACTGTTGCTCTGGTCTCCCAGGTGTTTGCTAAGGTGTTGCTGGACTATTGCTCTGGTATCCCTGGTGTTTGCTAAGGTGTTGCATGGATGTTGCTCTGGTATCCCAGGTGTTTGTTAAGGTGTTGCTTGGTTATCAGGTGACTGATAACATGTGTTTGCTAGGCATATTTGAGTTTGTTCTTTCCTCTGGGTAAAATGTCAAATATGAAAACAATACAAGTGCATTAATCCTTCATATCCCGCAAAGTTTTGCTGTTCCAGTTTGGAAACTGCGTCCAGTGAAACAGATACAAAGAAAGAATAAAACGAAGAACGGCAGGTTAAGCCAATTTCAATGTTTAAGCAGAACTTTTATTATTAATATCTGCGTTTTGTAATGTGTGCTTATCCTGGAAACTCAGTTTATGAAATGCAATTCATTGCAAAAAATAATGATATCTTAGCAAGTGAAATAATCTTAAACGTGATCTAAAAACCGAATATTTATTCTATAGGGAAATCATCTTATTTAAAGAAATAATACTGATAGCTGTTTATTTTTAAGAAGCATTGAAACAGGAATATACTCATGTATCTCATCCATCAAATTATAATGCCTAGAAATGAGATTAATAATCTTATAATAGTCTTGTAACAGTCTCAGAACGAGACATATCTACTATTTTGACTGAATTAATTTTATTTTACTTGTCTTTTTTACAGTGTGACTCTCTTGTTAATCCGTGTGTTGCTTGCTGATTCAAAATGAGTCACTTCTTCCGGATATAAATTGCCCAGAAACTCTTAATCTGTATCATCAGGTTTTGTTTGACTAAGTTCTTGGCCTTGATGAACATAGCAGCGTTTTATTACCCCCCGCTGCGGTTCTGTCTTCAGCAGAAGGAGCCGCTCAGATTAAAATCTCCTCGCTAACAGACTCATCCAGGCCGTCGGCTCGAAGGAGAGCAGTCTCCGCCGTGGATCTGGCTCTTAACGAGCTGCTCACGTTTGTTCGTTTAGAACATGACAACGGGAATCAGAGGCGCCCCCCCTCTTCGCCAACATCACAGCACAGATCTGTCTGCGCGGATCACAGGCGAGCAGACGGCGGCCTTTTCCTTGTCTGTCATGTCCTGCTTAATATTCATGAAAGCAAATTGGGAGACAGTCATTTGGCAAGTGCCTGCATGCGTTAAGGCCTGTGGGAGCCGCGCGGAGGAAGCAGTGTACTCACACTGGATGAAACCTTGTCCTGCTCGCTGCGGCCCTGTCCCTGGTCCTAGATTCCTAGTCGCCACCCCACCCCCAAGAAGGCCCCCAGGCAGTGTGCTGAGTGCTGCCTTAATTACCCCAGGCTCCTGACACAACCTGTCATGATAGAGCAGCTATCCCTCGCTCCCATGCTGAGGTGACACGCCAGACAGTGGCTTCCCTCATCTCCAGACCTAATACAACCAGCAGAGCAGGGCTCAGGCCATTAAAGGGGCACTTCTCCGAATTTCCCAACGCCCGCACGTAATTAAATGGTGGAGATGCAAACCAAGTCACTCAGAATGGTTCGGGTAGAGATGCTTACCGAGACTGAATGCTTACACTGGTGTTAATGGAAAAGACGTTGAAAGGTCCCCAATAGGAAGTCATTAAATGGAATGAGATCTGAGTATGCTGTCTGATGTCTTGGACATTGACATCTGGGGCATTGCCAATAAAAAGCCCCCCCACCCCTTAAAAATGGATGTGTCCACATATAAACTCATAACACATGTACAGTTTCACTGGTGGTTATGGATAGTAAACATAATGGCTATAAGTGTGTTGTAGACATGGCATCCCTTGGTTCCCATCACCACCACTGTAAAGAGTTTCACACCAAACCCAAACCAAGCCAAACATCTCCAACGAAATCATGCAGACCTTTCCGGTGGAGTTCGTCCTTAAGGTTTGCTGTGCTGGAGGCTGGAGTCGTAATAGCTTCCCTCAGTAAAGACTTACCATCTCTGACCTTCAGGCAAACACAAAGCCGTTCATAAGAATGTTCTTGAAAGTTCCTGAAAAGTTTTCCCTTGTTTTCTTAAAGCGCCCACGTGTCACCTTTTTCTTGGTGGTTCCTTTCTGAAGCCCTCCGTATTAATATAGCATGTACGGGCACAGCTAAACTACTGTAGACAGATATATGTAAATATGGTGGTTCTGGAGACATTATTAAAAATGTGAATTCTTAAAACTGGCTGTTTGTGCACTGTAGCTTGCACAAATGTACTACATGGACTAGGGAGTAGACAGTTGGTTTGTAATAACGGCTGGATGGATTGTATATTGTGGATTTGTAATAGCGTATGTAAATTAAAAAAAAAAAAGAAAACATACAAACATCATAAATAGATTTTCTTTCATATGTAGGCCATCTTGTTTGTATGGGCCACAACGGCCATGTACCAAATGTGTGTTATCTTCCCAAACTCTAATATATATTTGCTGTATTTCACCATATTTTAATGGTAAAAAATTATTAATTGATAAACTGGACAGTCCTGTTCTTGGTAACGCTTCCATAAGCATTTCCTAACCAATAACAAAGCTAACGTCTCTTGCCACGCCCACACAGAACAGTTTCAGAGTCTGAGAAACATAGCAAGCTAAAGATAACCCAGCGTAGCCAAAAGCTAGCAAGCTGTACCACATGGGAGCAGCTACCCCTTCATTCACTTTGTCCATACACCTCTGTCCATTTGTTCGTCTGTCCATCCATCCATTTTTGCATTGCTCCTCCATCCGTCTGCATGTCTGTTCATTCGGCTCTCCATCCGTCTCCCTGTGACGTTTTCTGTCCAGTCGTAGCCACATAAAAGCTGGATAGTGATTTTAGGTCTGTATGAGAGACAGAGCAGGCTAGTAGTGTTGGACAGAGAGCTGTCTGTGGGCTGCTGCGCTCGATGGCTGTGTACGTCTAAGCAGTCTTTGTGCACACGTTTGCCATATTAGCATCGACTGCACATGTATTTAAATTAAGCGCATCAGTGACTCTGAAAGCAGCTTGTGATGCCTGGTTAGACAGAGGCAACTCAAGAATGCCAGCTTGATTGATTGCTTAGTCTAAAGCCGAACTAGACTCAAAATGATTTAATATTTATTCATGAAAATAATGTAATCATAAGCCAGATTTATAGTGCACTTCTCATACACTGAGAACTCTACAATCAATAACTAAGAAATAAAAATAAAAATAAAAATAAAAACAAAAACATGAGAAGCTAAATAAAATTAATAACAAGAGTATTTTAAAATAGAACTCTTATAAACTTGTACACGACAAAAAATTCTTATGAAGTAAAAACATCTTAAATGTGGGCAATATATCTTATATTTGCCATAAATGTTTTGTAAAAATATTCTCCAAATTTATTTTATTATTTCTAAACATGTTTTTTTTACCTTTGTAATAGAAAAAGAGTTGATTTTATTTATTTATTTTATTCATTCATTTTATTTTATTTTATTTTATTTTATTTTATTTTTTCATCATCAGATCATTTTGCTTACTACTTTAATTTTTTTAAACAAGTGATATGCCAGTGTAACACCTTTCACTAGATAAAAGGACTTAAAACAAGCAAAAAATATCTAAAAAGTTAAACTTACAACAATAAAGCAATAACACAGTAATACAGCAAACATTTCTCAAAAACAGATATATAGACCGAACAAAACAGATGTAACCAGAATGGTGGTGGTACTTCTGGGTGGATAACGGATCCAGTCAGCACTAAAGCAGCTTCTTTTAGTGTTAATACAAACAGAACTGACCCAAAAAAGAAATCATAAACAGTAATAGTGCAGTATCCACCACATGGCTCTGCAGTGTTCCTTATTTTTCATGAAGCTTCATTTGAAACCCATATTAAATCCCACTGTGCTTCAGTGTGACCCTCTGCTGCGGTGACACCGCAGAGCAGCTAACCGTATGTACGTATGTATGGCCAGGAACCAGGACCAGAGAATCCAGATAACACACACACCCAACAACATTCTGGTCCAGGTTTCAGTTTTCCCCACTTCCCAGCTTTCAAGAGCTAGAGGTCCTAAAACCAGCGTGAAACCCAGTAAAGGCGTTGTTAGCTTGGTGCTAACTGCTAATAGCAATATCATAGCAGACAAAGCAAAGGCTACCTATGAAGTTAATGGTTTTTCATTCAACTCCGCAGTGGAAACGAATGTCTGGTGGAATGCTCATGATTAACTGGCTATAGCAACCCCACTCTAAAGGCCTACTTGAGGCAGGGGTAGTCATTCATGAACCAGCCGGGCCTGTGCAGTCGTTGTGTTCGTTACATTACATTTACAGCATTTAGCTGACGCTCTTATCCAGAGCGACTTACAAGGTTAATCATATAAGAGGTAGGCCAGTGTGTTAGGAGTCTTGCCCAAGGACTCTAATTGGTGTAGTACAAGCATAGTCACCCATACCGGGATTCCAACCCCAGTCTCCCACATGTGGTGGTGGCTCCGTGGCAGGTAGTGGTGTTATCCGCGGAGCTACACCACCCACCGTTCATGTTTGCCATATTAGCACCGACTGCACATGTATTTAAATTAAGTGCATCAGTGACTCTGAAAGCAGCTTGTGATGCCTGGTTAGACAGAGGTAACTGAAGAAAGCCGATTTGATTGATTGCTCAGTCTAAATCTGAACTAGACTAAAAATGATTGGATTTTTAATAATGAAATTAATAAACTCATAACCCTTACAGACCCTCCTTTACAGCAATCCATAACTAAGAAATTGAACACTCCCCCCCAAAAAAACAAACAAACAAACAAAAAAACAGAATAATGACAATTAAAAACTCCCCCTCATGTTGTTGGTTTGGCGCTAACGGCTATTAGCATTATCCTAGCAGGTAAAACTAATGCTACTTATAAAGTTAATGGTGTTTTATTATTAAATTGTGGAGGGGAAATAAATGTCTATTGAATGCTTTTGATTAAGTGGCGAAACATCACTCCACTCTGTTGTCAGTCCTGAGGATATTGTGAAGTGGAAGATCAGTTTAAAACAGAATTTAGTGGCTGTAGAACAGCTTAACTAGCACACAGGTTTACCAATATCATTATCTAAAGTGTCTTAGTGTTTGACATGCGGAGAGCATCCACTCTGTACTAGTTTTATCCTATTAAACGTTTAGATGTTCCATCACAAAATCACTTTTAAAAACAAAGTTTTCTTTAATATCTTGATTAAATACCTCTAAAGTAAGTCTTAGTGTTGATACAGTGCGGTAATCAATAATTGCAGTAATCAATAATCGATTTTGATGGTAGCAAATGTGCAGTCCAGTTTCTCACAAGTCAGTTTTGCCAAGAATCTGCATCTGTTTCTAAAAAAAACTTTTTTTGACGTTAGAGATTTACGGACATCTGACGCTATGTATTAGTCTGTCAAATGGAATCCGGACTTATATCGGGAAGGGAAATGTGTACATGCATATCATCCGTATAGCTTGGACAATTTCACTCCTGTTTCCTAAACACATTTCCCAAGAGGTGGCACTCAACGTGAGAAGTGGAATGGCCCTAAAACGGAACCCTGTGGAACTCTAAATGAAAGTCAACATTAATATTTAAGAAAACTAATATTTATTCATTTATTTATTTTACTTATCGTATATGCTTAATGTACACATGTTCATCTCCACAAATGTTTGCCATTTCATATTTATGAACACAATTTCAACTTAGAACAGCTCGGCGAAGATCTGCAGTATATAAACTGATCTATAACTGACTTTGAACACAATACTTTCATCTTGACGCCAGCTCGCTTGGTGAGTTCTAGACTTGAACAATGGCTGGATATTCACTTTGAGGCTGGCTGGATTCTGACTGGCAGTCTTAGCCTCTGGCATAAAACTCATCCCCTGGTGCTTTCAAAGCCTGCGCTCTTTCTCATGCCGTCAGTACAGCGAAAGCGCTTTGATTCCTGGAGTCAGAATTCTACATCAATGGCGAAGAACATCCTTTCTGCGTGTCAATATGCTCACGTAGCGCGGAGCAGAGCGCTATTCCTCCAACCTCATCAGATCACACCAGCCTCGTTAAATGTTTTAAGGATCTCTGAGTATGTTTCCCTCAAGGATTCTGTAAATATAAATATAGTTATTTTAATCATCAAAGCTGTGTTCAGTCATAACTAAATATGAATTAGTTTTGAAGGAATTCGCTGGAATGTAAATAGAGTCATTTACTATTAGAAAGGAGTTACGGTTGACATTTCTTTACAGTGGTGGTCCTAGGAACCAGGGGTTGCCATGTCTACAACACAGTTTTCTTAGAATATAATTTTTTTTTGTCCGAAACCAACAGTAAACCTACATGTGTCTCCTGAATTTTTATTAAGGTGGCAGTGTACAAGTGATGACACTTTATTTGAACTTGATATTGTAGAACCATAAACATGTCATGGCAGATATCACAATAGATTATGTCCAGTAATATGTGTTGGTGTCGTATGATGTAGTTTTCCTAAGAGATGTCATGATGATACACAGCAAAGCTGAACATAACATCAAATATTATGACATATGAAATTTCCCAGTGACATCTTATCTTTTCTTATCTTATCTTATCTTATGGTAAATTTTACTGATTCACACTGTTTAACTGCCTTCTGAATTCCGATTGGCTGGTTTGTTGATGTGAAAGCAGGGATCCATTTTTTGTCCACCCAATCCAAGCAAAGTACTTATATGTAAATCATGTAATCATATATTTGCCAACATTCTGATGATTTTTAATAGCTCAAAATCTGGGCCGGCTGTCAGTGTGAGATTATATTTAGCCTTCTGTTCTGAGGACTCTTATTTTGAAGGGCAGGGCTGTGTGAGAAAGTAAACAGTGTGAGTTTGGAAGTTGATCACTAAAGCCAGACCTTTAGGCCTACGTCTGAGTTCTTTGGAGAAACCTCCCATACTACAATATGATGGAATCCTGCATTATCAAACCAATGACTTCAATGCAGCTGACTTTTTCAGGTGAGCTGACAGGTTCATGGTATTACCTGAGTATCTTAATTCACACCAGCAGGACAACCGGTAGATTGAATTAGGCACGTTAACATAAACACAAGATTACAAGCATGGCTTAACTTGGCAGACTGCAACAGGCTTACAGAGGATGCTTACACCTACAGTGTAGGAACATACAGGGAGGAAACGAATATTAAATATTAAAACAGGAGCAAAAAATAAACATCACATCAGTGTTTATGGATCACATCAGTGACACCGGATCGCCTGCTATATGCATTCATACACATCAGTGCATTGCTTCATATCTAATACCATTCTAATATTTATATTTTTCATAGATAATGCAGACAGGTAATCTAGGTGAGATATCATCACCGTCCAATAAAAAACATGTGTCTCCATTTTTGTCCATTTTTACTTTTATGCATCGTTTGAACACATCATCCACTGATTACACTGTGTGAGAATTTCATGATGAACGGACCAACAGAAATGGTCCAAAACTGCTAGGGAAAAAGTCTGGTTCCATTGACTTACATTAAAATTAAACCGGGTTTTTGCCCTCCCCTGTAAAGTTGTCTTTTTGGAGATACCTGTTTTGGACAGTGACTATATGGTAGTCTGCTGATACTACAGTAGAGCTATTTGAATAATAGACTGTGCCTAACTTCACACAGTAATTTCATACTGTAATTCTATTTACATCTTATCATGATCCATTTTTATTGACCTCTGTGATGATTTGGCTTCATTAGTATTTTGGAGGGAAATGTTTGATATTGTAAAGTGAAATACTGTATAAAATTCTGGCCAAGTAAAATATTTTCAAGTCTAGTAAATATATATATATATATATATATAATAATATATAATATTTCTCATTTTCTGGTTATTGCAAGCATATAATTATAGAATTTCACATATCAATATAGTGAAATTATTTGAAATTATCCCACTTGCCGAGATTGGGCTGGTGGATGTAACAGATTAATATTGGCTGCTTGACTTTCAATTAAACAAATACATATAGATGTTTGTATATGTTTTTAAATACTTGTGTATGTTTACCAACTGATACCTCAATTTTGAGTACAGTTGTCATACAGCCTGAATTCATTGAAGCATTGTTTAAAGGTAACGGCAGTGAGGCATTATGGGAAATGTAGTGTCTGTATAGTGAACTTGCTTGGTCATAATGTTCACACGGTGTAAATTTAAAACAGACCGGTTATATGAGAAAAGGTTATGGCTTTCATATTTAATTTATTTTCCCCTGAGGAACATGAAGATTACACCTAGTTTTCATTTTCCACCTAAACATACTTCCACTCGCCCGGTATTTACACCGCTATGCTAATTCCTACAAAGACAACTCCCACAGAAATACACTTAAAGACTTAGTACAGCTGATCCTAAATCTGGATCGGCCTTGACATCAGCATATGTGCTAATGTGTGCCACTCTTCCAGGTCCTTGAGCGCTCTACTAAGCCTTGTCTTGGTGCTGATCTTTGTCGTTTGGCTGCCGCAGAGGCTAAATGCTAACTGGAGCTAGCGCATTACCGCTATAACCGTCATGTGTTTCTGTTTTTTTTTCCGAACTCAGCTCAAAAGCCTTAGAGAGAAGCTGCTGTACAGTTTGGTTGGGTTAATATTGAATGGAGAGCAGTTTTATTGCCTCGCTGGACTGAAAGGCGGGGGGTGTGGGTGTTGCGGGGGGGGAGTCTTGGTTAATTATGGATGCACACAATGCATTATTGAACAGTGTCACTTTTTGCGTCTTTACGGTTCAGCACATGAAAAATTACGTCAATTATGAATTTCTCCTCAGGCCGCTGAGCGGCAAAGTGATGGCTTAAAGACACGGTTTGTCCTTTGAAGAAGGATTTTCAGGATTTGCTGTGGCTGTTGCCGTCGGACCTCATTTGGCCCAGTTCAAACGTCTGCGCCCTTAAGAAGAGCCTATTTGCTGTTCGGTCTGTTGTGTCGTTTAAAAAAAAAATGACACACTGAATTTTTACTTTACACCGGTTGAATCACTTAGAAGTATATTAATATAAGAAATTTGCTATGTTGCATATATATTGTCAATTTAGTCTTTTAGCTCCATTTGGATCAGAATCCTTTGCTAGAATTTAGTGGGGGGTGGGGTTATTTGATGTTAAGTGGGCCAATAAAATTAGTCCTGTAATACTTCACCTCCAGTGACTTCCATTCATAGCTCAGCAGGTTCCTTCTCCTGTACAGTTACCAGAGATGCCTATATGGCATGGTACATGAGCAAGTATATGCAGAAGAGAAATGACTGTATGCATTTCTAAATAGGTTGTGAATGCTCATATCTGACATCTTTGCATTTACAGAACTTACATATTAATTTTATAGAAGCAATTAATTAATATATATAATATATAATTTAATTTATAACTAAAATAATTACAGGTACATGCATACTCCGTGTGGCAGTGTTCAGATCACCATTTGGGTATTCGTTTCCTCAGGGGTAAAGTAAATACAGGCTAGAGATTAATATTAATGCTACTATGAAACATGTGACATGAGGAGGCAGTACGCTTTTTATAACTGAGTTTATGTTACTGTTTATGTTAACGAGATTCAGAAACTGGAAAAATATTGATTTGATAGACTAACTGACTGTCTAATAGAACATATTAACTTCTCTCTGTGCTGCTAAATTGTTTTTAATTAGTTTGCATTTAATTATTTAGCCCCCTTAAAAACATTTAGGCTACACCAACACTGGCTGAAGTCAACTTCATATAGGCTTGATTTTTAAATCTGCCTTTCTTGCATTTTTTACCCCCCAAGATTCCACAGAGTTTTGACGTAGCTGACACAATTCCACTGGTGGGCCCAATATAAGCACCGGGAACAAGGAACACAGCACAGCACCCCAATAAGCCCAGTCTGACAAACGGACTTACAGCATGTTCCCTGACGTTGGTCAGTCGGAGGACAGAGTGCGCTCTGGTGACCCTTTTCGTGACCCTTACTGTCCTCCTTGTGACTTCTAGGAACTGATCCACAATCAGACCTTTTTTTTTTTTTTTTTAGTTTTTCTTTTTGGAACACAAACCTGGCCGCATTGCAGCCCATCCGCTCCGTAGCCATGTTTCTTGACCCTCCTTCTCAATGGCCTCTTGTGAACTCATTGTGAACAATATTAATAATAATAATAATAATAATAATAATAATAACAATAATAATAGCAATAATAATAATAGCAATAATAATAACAATAATAATAATAACAATAATAATAATATAATAAAAATAATAAGCTTAATTGGTGTAAAGCATTTTATACATGAATGGAGCTGGAAGTACTTCAGAAAGGGAGTAAACAGTCTACCCCAAATAAAAGCTTACGGTTCTTTTAAGAAGCTGGCAACATGAACACGAATCAGAGAAGCTGGGAATTTAGAGAGACTGTACAATAAAAATACAGAATAAATACAAAAATAATGATATTAAAAATGATGAAATGCATTTAGTAATCAAATAAATCAAGTAAAACCAGAGAAATAAAGAAATCTTCGGCTGCCTTTAAAATCCTTGTACTTAATTTTTTTCCCCGGTGCATAAAAACAACACACTGCTTATTAAGCTTGGGGATTTTAGTAAAACTTGCAGCACTAGGTCTCACAGAACGACTTGGGCCATACAGGGATAGACAGTGTATGAGGGGGCCAAAATCCGTTTAGTCAGTAACCAGCAGCAGTACTTTAAAATCGATCCTCAGTAAAGCTGGAAGCCGATGTCCCGATGCTAGAAGTGGTGTTCTCTTACACACAGCTGTTAACACTCCGGCTGCAGTGTTCCGGATGAGCGTGAGAGTCAAGCGTGTGGTATTTCCTGTCTCTCAATGAAGATACAGCACAAGTGTATGGCACTACGACATAGTGACACACTCCTTATAACTTCAGCATGGACGCCTGAGCTCCCATAAGCTGCACTGTTATTGGTTTTGTGATGTCACAAAAACAGTGCACTCAGAAACTCCAAGCCTACGTTTCCATGTCCGGACTGTGCCATGAAACGTTTGGTGATGTTGACCCTTTCATCTGAAAGTATGAGCCCCTCCAACAAGGCTGTAGCTACACGGGTCCAACGGAATACTGGCCACGAGTCATTCTGATGTCTTCTGAATTTATTTCTCTCTCGCTCTTCATTAGACACCGTGAAAATGACAAGAAAGCAAAACCTTGTTCAAGACATCCATTTCTCAGTCTTTTCAAAGTCTCTAGAGCTGGTGTTCGTGGCTAGTTTGGCTTAAACACACTAGCTAGCACAACAGTTTCACAGGGAACTCGAAAACCACAGGATTAAACTCTGCGTCCACAAACAAGACATATATAAGGTGCATTATTACACAAATATAAACAATTAGGGCCGTTACCGCGTGCGCCTCTTGGACCATGTGTAAGCTATAGTTGGTTTTGTGGGTAGCATGTCTCTTCTCTACTGCCAAGCTGGCTCTAACCCACAATTCCTCCGTTCCGTGCTCAATTACCTAACGTCACATGACCCATTAGTAACAGTATACAGTAAAAGTGTAGCATAACACCGTGTACAATCTTTAAGCAAACGTTATTTCAAAAATGTCTATTTTAAACACACTGCACTCTCATTTTAAACCTGAACTACAATAACAAAGTATTCACAACCAGACAAAACAGACCTTTCAAAAAACATGTCACTCTGACAGACCACAAAGGCAAATTTTGAATTTAACTTAATTTAATTTTAACTTTAATTAGCATAAAGCGTGTAGATGAATTAGCAGCCCTGCTCGTCTTCATCAGCGGTGGCCTGTATCAGCCTGCAGCCATGGCACATACAGGGGTTGGACAATGAAACTGAAACACCTGTCATTTTAGTGTGGGAGGTCTCATGGCTAAATTGAACCAGCCTGGTGGCCAATCTTCATTAACTGCATGTTGCACCAGTAAGAGCAGAGTGTGAAGGTTCAGTTAGCAGGTAAGAGCACAGTTCTGCTCAACATACTGCAATGCACACAGCATTATGGGACATACCAGAGTTCAAAAGAGTACAGATTGTTGGTGCACGTCTTGCTGGCACATCTGTGACCAAGACAGCAAGTCTTTGTGATGTATCAAGAGCCACGGTATCCAGGGTAATGTCAGCATCCCACCAAGAAGGACGAACCTCCACCAGCATCACGTAGTGACCTGGCCACTATCCTGCAAGAAGAATGGCCTAAACTCCCTCTGACCACTGTGCAGGACGCAGTATATGTCATTCCCAAGACCAACTGACGCTGTATTGGCCGCAAAAGGAGGCCCTACACCATACTAATAAATGATTGTGGTCTAAAACCAGGTGTTTCAGTTTCATTGTCCAACCCCTGTGTTACCTCCAGCTTTATGGACGGAATATCAGCCTCTCCTGGCGAAGTGAACTCATGGATGATGAGAAAAGAGCGTGTTCTACTGGAACACACGCAAGGGGACTGAGCGAATGCATGGTGAAAGCTGCTTTCCTGGCCGTTAATGAGCGAGCACGCTCTCATTGCCAGCAGTCACAAGTTATTTTAGTATCAATTACCCTCGTGTGGAACTTTACAGATGGCGCCATATGCTCTGAATTGCCACATAAAGGAATATTAGAATATGAAGTGGCACTGTTTACAACAGTTTCCCTTTGTTTGCTTATCAGTCTTTGCCTGGCGTGCGGGTGTGCGGGCGTACGCCCGAGTGGGTGCACCTTAGTGAATAATAGTTTGCGAGTGAAAGCATCTGAAGCGGAGAGGGTGGAAACCGCTGCGATTTGAAACCTTGTTAGTAATTTATGAAGTGCTAAAACGCTCCGTCCCCGGGGAGAGCAGTGCCAGCTGTCACTGGCGAGACGTTTACTGCCAAGCCGAGAGCAAGGCTGCGATAGTGGCACCGTAGCATCTCCACTGAGCGGCTTTTAAACATGAACAAGCTCACAATTAGCGAGCAGGGACTCGGAGGAGCCGTTCCAGCTCTTCCAGACCGGAGTTCTGCAGCGAGTCCGTCCAAAAGGCCAAGGTTTCTTCAGAAATGGAGGGTATTATAGAGATTGCACCCCCACCCTCCCACATTGCTGTGAGGATTTGATTGCATTCAGCATGAGTGATGTCACGTATGGATGTTGGTTGTTTAATTCTGGATCACTCCAACTCTGGCCAATGATATTGGATGTCCATTACTCCAGGGAACACAGTTCTGCTGTTCCAGAGCCCTGTGCTGGGGGCATATACCCCTCTAGCCCACACTCTGCTTTGGGCATGGTGACCTTAGGATCTCTGCCATGTTTAAATCCTGTTAGTATGAAGAAATGCTTTTTTTATTTTTGGTCTGTTGCATCAGAGTTACTGTGAGGACACAGAAGCCTGATGAATATTGATACTCATGTGTGGAACAAAATCATAACCTAATATGACCCTACAAATTTTTCAATTATTGTTGGATTACATTTTTTACATATCAAATATACACGACCTGGCCATTTCATTAAGCACCACTACCACATATCTACCGTCAATGTCCATTATATCAGCTCTACACACCATATGGGTTCACTCTGGGCTCCTACATTTACTGACTATAGTCCATTTGTTTCTCTGCATACTTTGTTAGCCCTCTTCTTCCGTGGTCGGGACCCCCCACAGGGCCAACGCAGAGACATTCTGTGGACGGTGGATCAGTCTCAGCACTGCAGTGACACTGACATGGCGGTGTGAGCTGCTGGAGTCACTGCTGGACTGAGAATAGTCCACCAACCAACCAAACTACCCAGTCAACAGCGTCCAGTGGGCAGCGTCCTGGGACCACTGATGAAGGACTAGAGGATGACCAACACTAACCTTGAGCAACAGATGGACTATTGTCTCTGGCTGTACATATACAAGGTGGACCAGCAAGGTAGAAGTGTCTACAGAGTGGACAGTGAGTGGACACAGTGTCCAGCAGGACTGTGCCCAGAGTTTGCCTCAGAAAGGCGCAATAGCAATTTCCTTAAATTCGGAGTTCTGTTGAACTATGTATAGTTGTTTTTCAGTAATGTGGATGGATTTTCACACCAGAGCCGCCCCCCTTTCCTTTCCGCCCAGATTTTTTTTTATTTAGCATGCTAACACTGTATATGGACAATCACCTACTGAAGATAAAACCAGCTAATCTTTCAGAGTATTGGTGTTAGAAATTGAACCCTGACCCTAAATATGGCTGCATGCTGAAATGGCTAAGATGTAAACAAAGTCACCCAGAGTGGCTTGGCATGAACCGCTCTGTTCTAGAGAGATTCAACGTGCCATAGTTGTTTACAGTGGTTGGTGATAGGAACCAGACGTCCGTCGGCCTCTAAAAGCCCCCTTATAGAAGATCCCTGAAATCCATTCATGGTGAAGGGATACATACAGGGTGTCATGAGGCATTCCATTATTTCACCATCATCAACACTCCGTATGAAACCTCAGAGTATAGGTTCTTGTGGTTCTATAGGTTCATGGGTGGTTTTGGTTAGTCTATAACATGGTGACTCTGGGTTCACACCGCGACCACTGTAATGAGTATGGAAGTTTTGTTGTCTATGGTATGTATATCACGCCAGGCTGTGCTGACGTCGTTCTCGCTCTTCTCTCTCCACAGTTTTCGGTGAAGATCTACGTTCCAGCTTATATTTTGTCAATGCATCTCTGCAAGAGGTAGTGTTCTCCAGCACCACAGGGGCACTGGTGCCGTGTCCGGCAGCGGCCGTGCCCCCCGCCACGCTGCGCTGGTACCTGGCCACCGGGGAGGAGATCTACGATGTGCCAGGCATCCGGCATGTGCACCCCAACGGCACACTGCAAATCTACGGCTTCCTCCCCTCCAGCTTTAGTAACCTAATCAATGACAATACCTACTATTGCACAGCCGAGAATCCGTCAGGGAAGATTAGGAGCCAAGACTTACACATTAAGGCCGGTGAGTGATGATGACCTTTAACCTTCATCAGCTTATGCAGCGTAATAACAGTAATGTGCTTATAGAGAACATAGAGCACATCTACACAATGGGTCGGCGGCTATGGGTTTTTTAAGGGCCAAATTTCGATACCAAGGATACTGATAACTGATATTTGGGGGCAAAATATGGCTGATATTGTGTGTGGGCAAAATTCATACGGCATACTTTATAAATAATTTAATATACAATAAGGGTACATCCATAAAGAGTATATATATATATTTATATATATGTATATGTATATATATTGTGAACTATTATGATTATAGCTTATCTGGGCCGTGGAACAGTGGAACATGTTAAGCATGCAGGGAAATGATAGTTAATGATTAATTACAACATGACTGAACTATTTGGTAATGCTAATAACTCTCTCAGGTTCTCTTAATGGATGTACCCTTATTGTAAAATATTACCTATTAATTTAATATATATAAATATATTAATTTATATATATAAAATATATTATATTATATTTATTTTCATTTATATCATTATATTTATATTTATATAATTTATATATAACAGAGTTTATTAAATGCATGTCAAATTTAGATGTGATTTAGATGTGTATATATATATAAAATTCATATGTATATATAAAATGTATATATAAAATTCATATGTATATATATATATATATATATATATATATTACATAACCAGTAAATACTTCACATTTAAATTTGACATGCATTTAATAAACTCTGTGCTCTTAAGCATTTATGAATTTAACAATTACTTAAGAATTTATGATTTATGAGTTTTAATGGAGGTACATATTTAAGACTTGAATTAGGATTTTATTTAAATTCATTATAGACTTATTTCTTACTGGCCCAATTGTTGAGTCACACAGTTATCATTACTATGATTATTTAATTAATTATTCGCACATTATTTAAGCATTTAGTGAGGATTATAAACTAATAATAATATAACCCCACATTTCTGTTTTGTTTAAGGTTTCTAAAGTAATCAAATCTAAAATAATGTTATCCTTTACGTCTGTCCTTCGTTAATAACTCATTGTTACATTATTTAACATTTATTTACTGATGCTTATTACTGTTTTAATACCGGGAAGGGATGTACTCTTATTGTAAAGTCCTAATTTATTGAAATTATGTTACTGAAATAAAATGTTTATGAAAGGATGAGCTGCAGAATTCCATATTTTAAATAAATCGTTAAGATGAACAGATAAGTAATTAAGGAATGGAGATTTTATCCACCTTATTTTGGAGGTGGAGCTCCTCCACACACAGCCTGGACCTCTGTAACGTAAAAGCAAAGCGAGGCTGGATTTACTCGGCAGGATAAATTACAGAGGTGCTGGTCGTGTACTCTCGATGACTCATCCACATTTCTACCAGCCCAGTGCACTGTGGGTGGGGACATTGGACCAGGCTACAGAGGTGTGGGATTTGTGGTTCATGTTTAATACATATAACAAAGTATATGTGCTATATAGGCAAAGTAAAAAGTTCAGGTGCCAATTTTGATAATCAAAAATGCTTAATTTTGCATCAGTTGGGCCAAAAATCAGTCAACCCGTAACATGCACTCAAGTTCCAAAGTGTTTTCACAACCAATTTATTTGTTGATTCATCTTAGCAAGTGAAAACATCCGTATGTAGTAAATTTCAGTAGATATTTAATACATAGCACTTATTTAATTTATTATTTTTGGCTTGTGAAAGTGGCTTATTCCATTGGCCAATCAGTTTACTTCTGTTTATCTCAATATCTCAAAAATAAGATGGAACAAATGGTCTCATTTTCTCAAAAAAGAAAAAAGTATTAAAATGATCTTCCAAAGGAATAAGATTTATAATTCCCCATATAAAAGCACAGAAGTGTACAGAAGCATGTTGAATAATTACATAATACCCTTACAATATTCTCATAATCAGAGATATTAGATATATGGACTACATTTGAGATGTTTCCCTCACAAATCTGTGCCGTGTGGATTTTATCTCATTTGGTGGCTGTTGGGACCCAGCCTTGTTGTTTGTATAATGGGAATGCCAGCTGCCCTGCTATAGTGAGAGGACCAGTAGACATGATCCAGAATGGCTTGGATTAAAATCTCTGTATGCCGACTGACATTTAAAGTTGAGAATCTGTTTGTGTTTGGAAGCTAGAGCTTTACAGACATACAGTGTAACAGTAGTAACTGAGTCTTCAGCTCAGCATTACAGTGGATGGAACGGAGTAGCCATTCATCAGAGGGGAACAAGCGAATGGCTAAAGCTAGTGCCATAGCCTGGCTACCTAGATATCCGTCCTCAGCTTAGCTCCCAGTATCTACCTATCTGCCTTTCTCGAATTTCCCTCTGGGATCAATAAAGTATTTATCTATCTATCTATCTATCTATCTATCTATCTATCTATCTATCTATCTATCTATCTATCTATCTATCTATCTATCTATCTATCTATCTATCTATCTATTGATCTATCTATCTATCTATCTATCTATCTATCTATCTATCTATCTATCTATCTATCTGTCTATCTGTCTATCTATATATCTATTGATCTATCTATCTATCTATCTATCTATCTATCTATCTATCGACCTATCTATCTATCTATCTATCTATCTATCTATCTATCTATCTATCTATCTATCTATCTATCTATCGACCTATCGACCTATCTATCTATCTATCTATCTATCTATCTATCTAAACAGATACACAGATTTAGTGATGAACACATGTAGATTCTGTAGTTTCCTTATGGGTTAGGTCGAGCTAAGAGTTACCCTGATGCTAGCTTGGCTGTGTTTCACAGTCATGACTGGGTGACACCACAGGGATTCCCAGGTGGACACTGCTGAATGGAAGAATGAAAACGGTATAAAACTGAACATAAAACTATATATTAGAGACATAAAACTATATATATCACACACCACGACTTCATGTGGAACTCTAGTTTTAGGCCGAGAGGATGGTGCAGCCGTCACTGTGTGGTGATGTACTTCAGTATCATGGCGTAATCAGAAATGCGCGAGAGTTGTGATGGGTGTGGAGGAGACGGATGAAAACATTCCATTATTGATGGCGCTCTGTGCAGGCCAGTCATGCAGAACCAAGACAATGCTGGAATTTGGGTCAGATATTCTGATTTATTTATTTTTCCTCTTCACCTTTTCAGCAGCCGCTCTTCCTGTTGTTCACGAGAACTACGAATGCCGTTGTGCTTGTGCCAGATTAACAACAACATATTTTTTAGATCAATTTGGGGTTGTTTTTTGGGAAGTTAAAGTAACTGTACTTATTTATTATGCTTTATTAGGTTTTTATTTCATAAGATTGATTGTGAGCGTGTTTATTTTTCACTCAAGGAGATTCTTGACTCCACACCTCCACTTTTCATTGAGTAATATGGGGGTCATATCACAGTATTCATATTGTCCAAAGAAAACAAGTATCACCAGAATCGTAACTCCACAGGAGAATTAAAAAACATGCTTTACTTTTAACTTAAGTGATGTCATATTGCATAAAGCCATTATAAAGAGGCTTTAATCAAAGCATTTTAGGAATATTTCTGTTGGTACGTTCATCATGAAATGTCTGCAAAAAAAAATTTAATGAATTAAATTAATTTAAAAAATACTTCAAAATTTAATAAAAAAATAAAGTACAATTTTTTAAAAAATATTATTTTTTATTTTTTTTTTGGTGTGATGATGGCTACTTAAGTACAGTTTCATCAAACATTTTCCAAACATCTGAATTTTTGTGGAAGTTAGAAAAGTGGTGGCCATTTTACTTTATTGACCTGCAGATAATGAAGTAACAGAATATAAAAAACTGGTTATTGTTTCATTATCCATCAGAACTTCAGTTATAGAAAGTTCATTTAACTTGGAATCTGCTCTTTAAGTCTGCCAGGTCTTTGACTGTACGTTATTTTTTTATACTGTAGCCAAAAATATTACAGCATATGTATGTTCCAGTATTTCTATTATCATACAGGGCATTTCAGTTTTTCTGAGCCATCAGAGCCGAACGTTGTATCTCCAGAAGGATAACAAAATAGTCTTTACTTTTGAAGTTAAGATTAGCTAGTTTGTAACCAGGCCTTTACCCATGCTATAAAGGGCGACAGGCGCTATATATATTAAATTCTGTGCAAAACAATATATAATGTTCATGCAAGGTTTTGTCCAGACAGCAGCGATGCGATCTATATGATTTATAATAGAGTATATTCCATTATATGTACTGCTTATATTAAAGAATGTCACTTCTCATGTTTCAGTATTTCGGGAACCGTACACGGTCCGTGTGGCGGACCAAAGAGTCATGAGAGGCAATACAGCGGTCTTCAAGTGCATTATCCCGGCCTCAGTAGAGGAGTACGTCACTGTCGTATCGTGGGAGAAGGACACTGTCTCACTCGTCTCAGGTAAGAGTCCTGGGGCTTGAGCTGCATTATGGCTCTTAAGGTCAGGGGCAACATCTGTGAGTCTTTGTGGTGTTACTCCATCTTAAACCCCCCTACCCCATCCTCAACACCCTCCACCCCAACCGAGGGTCTGTGGATAGTGACCGCGTGTATGGCTTGGTCAGCCTCTGCTGCTGCAGAGTGGGATGCTGTAGCGTGCTGCTGGTGTTGAAACTTTATGGGTTGGTTTATGACTCACTTCAGTGAATATCACCGATCCTGTGTTTGTTTACGTTTGGAGCCCGGGGCCCCTCCGAAGGGCCACTGTGTTGTCGCTGTTTGGATGACGCCTGTTTGTTTCCCAGAAGAATGTTCAGTGCTGGATCCTGCTGCTTTAGATAGTCTTGATATTAGATTATTTTGGCCACGTTGCTTAGAAACCCAAACCATTAACCCAGAAACAGACAGAGGGGCTCACTGTGCAGGATAGGCTTCGCCAGCAAAGGCCTCCGATGGCTAATGTCAGTGAAGGTTCCTGCTCTGCTTGGGGTCATTTTGCTGATTTCCTGAAGAAATTGTCAGTTATTAGATTGGTTAGCATATGAGCATGCTTCATTCAGGCAGCTACTGAATGCTCACATCTGCTACCCCGGCTGTGCAGTCTCAGCACATTTTAGAATATTTGTCTCAGTAAAAAACATCCTAAATATATATTTATATATAAAAATATATATATATTTATATATTAATGAATTGGTCAATTATATATATATATATATAATTGTACATATATACATAGCTTTATATACATTGTACATAGCTATAGTTGTATGCAAATGTGCCCAAGTTCCCAGTTCATGTTGTTGTTTCCTCTACAGAGAACACACTTTTGCCCATACCATACATATTTAATAACAGTTCAACATTTTATTTAGTGTTATTTTTTTAAATAATATAATATATAATCATTATTTTATTGTATTAAACTCAGCAATTAAACAGAAACTGTACTGAGTGTCATCTGGGTGTGTTTTTTCACAAGAGTAAATAAGTTAACACATCATCAATGTAGAAAACACTTGTATATTTAAATGCAAATAAATAAAAATGGTAATATGTGTAGCAAAAAAAATCTCATTTGAGAATATATATTTGACATTGTTGTTTATTTCAATAAGGGATGCGACGGTGTAGGTGGTGAAGAAAAGCCTCTGCTGACACGGTCTGGCTTGAATATAAAAATGTTTACTACAATATAAGACCAGCGTCAGACAAGCTTGTGACAGGGATGCAGCCGACCATTTTTGTACTATGTGAAATGTAACTAATGTTCTATTCTAAAAAAAGGATGCTGAACCCTTAATTTTTAAAATATATACTAATTAAAAACATTACAGAGAGAATTATGATGTTTTGATGTGACGGTTCCCGAATTCTGTTTCACTGAAGTGGACTTCCAGGGTCCATTCTAAACTCTGAATCCTCTGAACGTCTTTAAGGCTTTGTGTCAGTAGCAGTAAGGTAGTGACGTTCAGTCTTTTTGTTAAACCTTCAAGTGATCCATTCCTCTTTCAGTCTACAGACGTGAAGAAGAGTTCTGAGCGATGGGCTCATCTGTGTAGGAGAAATATGAGTGATGTTTATTCTCCCTGTATTCCAGGCTGTGTCCTATACTGTCTCCATCTCGGCGCTTACGTGGAAAAGATTGCTGCACAGGCCACAATCCACCCATGTGCAAAATGTCAAAGCCAATCGGCCTATCGAGGGTCCGATGCTCATTCTTTTCTAAATAATTAATAGTGGAGGGGCTTCGGCACTAAGAGAACGTGATACGGAGCGTCAGGCGGAAGGGTTGTTTTCTTTCGTGAATCGGAAATAAGGTCTTCCAATGAGGGGGCGACAGACTTACAGTATATGTATGCGTGTTTGTATATTTAATTTTCAGAACTGCAAAGCATTCAAAGATTTCTCAGAGCTGTTGCTAGATATACCCTTTCCTTTACCCAGGATTCCTTGAGGAACCCTTGATTCTGTAACTACTCAAGCTCAGCAGATGTTCACTTATTATATCATAGCGTCATAACACAGTTTTGTGCACTTAAGTAAGTTGCATTGCCTTGAAACGTCTGATCATGTACGCTTTATTATTATCTAATACATTGGAGCTTGTATTTTACAGTTAGCCAGAACCCTGATAATATCTAGAACCCGTTTGGTCATTTCTTAGTCACCTTAGGCTGACTGCCGTGGAACTTACCCAAAGTAATTACATAGTGCTTTTGAGTTTGCATCTCATGCCGACCCAGTTCATATCTAGAACTGTGTTTAGAACAGCATAGTGGGTAACACCTCTGCCCCCCACCCATCCCCATGCTGCAGACCAGGGTTCCATCAATAAATGCACTCATCTGCTACTCAAAAGAATAGTCGCACCCAGAAGTAAGTGTGGGACTGCAGGTGTGTTGGGAAGGAAGATAAAGGTGACCAGGATCAATAACTGGTGATAAATTTAGACTGATATGATCAATATTTATTGAGCTACACATACAGAAGTCTGTCTCTCAGTATGGCGTTGGGCCGCCGTGTTTGCTAACCCAACACGCCAGACGTCTCGGTATGGAGCTGTAGAGGTTCCTAATGGTGTCCTGTGATAATCCATCCCATGCAGCTTGAACATCCTCACACAGTTCCTGCAGATGGTGCGGTAGGGGTGGAGGTGGAGTCTGTATTTTACAGTTACCCTGTACCCAGATAATATCTAGAACCTGATAATTTCAGTGTAACTTAGGCTGACTGCCATGGAACTTACCCAAAATAATTACTTAGTGCTTTGGAGTATACACCTCATGCCGACCCAGTTCATATCTAGAACTGTGTTTAGAACAGCATAGTGGGTAACACCTCTTTCTAGAATTTCCCTTTGGGATCAATAAAGTATCTATCTATCTATCTATCTATCTATCTATCTATCTATCTATCTATCTATCTGTCTGTCTATCTGTCTGTCTGTCTGCCTGTCTATCTCTACCGCCCTCATCCCCATGCTGCAGACCAGGGTTACCCTACACTACACCAATAAGGGTCCCTGGGCAAGACACTTAACAACCCCTCGCCCTACATGTGTAAGAACTGACTACATTGGAAGTTGCTCTGTAAATCTAGAACCCGTGGGGTATTTCAGTATAGTTTAGTTAGACTGGTTTGGAGTCTTACCATCATGCTATCTAATCTTGCCACCTCACACCTACCTGATTAATATCTAGAACCCAAGGGACTATAAAAGAAAGCGCCACTGTGTTTTTTAATCTACTGATACTCAGCATGTGACGTTCTGTCGACAGCAGATCTAGGAGAGCGGCTTGTAAAGACTATAAGGACTTGAACGGGCTCAGTAGTCAGATAAACCAATTACATTCCTCGTTTTCAAAAATAGACATTTTTAAAAATTCCTATATAATTTTTTCCTCTTTCTATCTCCTCCTTCCCATCCGCGTTCAGAACGGACACGAGTTATCCGGCCACACGATCCCTCTGACAGTGATGATTTTCCAGCAAATCAGGGAGAAGATGAAATGCATAATTACATAGCCGGGCTTGTCTTAATTAATGAACTGTGATTGAAAATATAATTACAATATGAATTACCTCTCAAAATAAGGACTGCTTAGTAGTCATTTGAAGCGGGCGCCTGCTTTAAATGTGAATGAACGGGGCCTAATGATGGCACTAACTTACCATTAACCTGTCATGCATTTTAAAAACGGACCGCGACGGGCGCTTTCGAATTCACGGCCATGCGCCTGGAAACCCTCCACCCCCCCACCCCCCTTTCCCGCCACCTCGGCCCTCCTGGGCTTTTGATAAACAATTGACCACGCTAATGAAGAGATGAAAGGGCCTGCAGGTGAAAGCGAGCGCTCTGTTTTGGAGTTCACTGTAGCGCCTAATGCATCTCACCAGCCTGTTATTTTTGAGTAGAAAGTGGTGCAGGAGCTGAATATGGAAAGACAACAGGGGTGGAGGCTCTCTCTCTCTCTCTCTCTCTCCTCTCTCTTTATTCGCTGGCCTTTGTCCTCTTTGTTCGCAGGCTCACCCATTTGATCTGGTTTATTGTGCTGACTTGAGTGATGAAATATGGGCCCTGATGTGTTCTTTTTTAGTGGATAGTGGTGGGATGCTAAATGAAAATGAAGGGGGCACGTTGTCACCGTCCCGGATTTCTTCCAAAACACTGCACTTAAGCACATTAAAAAAACGAGTGCATGGTTTTCATTCAGCATGGCACTCACTATATCCAATTAAACAGGACTGACTATCCTTGTAATGAACACGGTTGGTCTGTCCTTTTGATGTCAATATCACTGATAAAATCAGAAATCATACTGTGATGTAATTTAGCACATTAACAATACACACTCTGCTACTCATAAGAACAGCTGCACCCAGAAGGAGGTGTGGGAGTGCGGTGCTGTCGGGAAGGAAGATAAAGGTGACCAGGATCAATAACTGATGATAAATTTAGGCTGATATGATCAATATTTATTGAGCTACACATACAGAAGTCCGTCTCTCAGTATGGCGTCGGGCGGCCATGTTGGCTAGTCCAACACGCCAGACGTCTCAGAGCTTCCTAATGGTGTCCTGTGATAATCCATCCCATGCAGCTTGAACATCCTCACACAGTTCCTGCAGATGGTGCGGTAGGGGTGGAGGTGGAGGGACACCAGGCCTTCTGGACGTATGACAACAAACTGTTCGTCTCGGTGTTGACCACGGATTCGTTGGGCGTCTCCCCCAAGACTAAAGCGGGACTCGTCACTGAAGATGACCCGCTGCCATTCTGAGTCACTCCATGCCAGTCTGGTACGACACCACTGCAGTCTTTGGTGACGGTGACGTGGTGTTAAGCACAGTTGTGATAACGGTCTGTGTGCATGTAGTCCTGCGTGGTGCAGCCGTCTGCCAATGGTGCTGCACTAACAGGATGACTCATGGAGGACACCACTGCTTACTGAATGTCCACAATCGCAGTTAAAGAGTCAGTCAAGTACAGAGATAAGCCCCGTCCTTGCTTACATCACATGAGAGGCCAGACGTGAAACTTGAATCATTTGCATGTCTCACCATGTCAAACCTACCCACCAAGTTTCATTACTGTCGCTTGATTCCTTCTAGGTGCAACTCTTTTATGACGACTGTATCATAATTGACAATAGTGTATCATAATGCTCCACTCCGACACTGTCGTGTTTCATCAGTCCTCAGGAAAACTCAGTACTGTGATGCATGTTGTGTATTGAGGAAATGTATCGGACGAGTATCGTGATTAGAGATACGTATGACCAAGCAATTAACCGTTAAGCTACAGGCAGCTGTTCAGCCAGTGCATTTTGATTAAGCAGTGTTGTACACAGGAGACGTGACTACTACTAAAAAATTCCACTACTCAAAAATTAAGCACACAGCCAAAAAGTGGTGGTGCTCAGTAGTGCCTTTTAGGAGAACAACATCATCACAACTATGGCCAAATACCAATAAAAAGTGGGCATCAAAAAATCCATTGTCCCTCTGTATTCTCTGAGAGAACGTGTGATGAATGGCACTATGAGAAAATCATACATGGCTATGCAGAACATTTTTCAGGAGGAGGTTGTGGATGAAGACTCAGTTGGGCTGTAGGGCATCAGTGCACATTCCAATCATGTTGGTCATATAGGTCATATAATGAACATACAATAGATCGATTTAAACAGAACCAGGTTCTAACTTAGGGTATGTTTATGGCTGTCTGTGTATCTGTCTATTAATCTATCTATTAGTCTATCCATCCATCCATCCATCCATCCATCCATATTTCTAGCAATATACATATATATCGTCGCTGTCCAAAGAAAAACAGGTATGTCCAAAATGGCAATTTTACAGGAGAGGCCAAAAACCTCATTAAATTTGAATGGAAGTCAATGGAACCAGACATCTTTCCAAGTAGTTTTGGGCCATTTCTGTTGGTCCATTCTTCATGAGATTTCCACACAGTGTAAAGAGCAGCTCATGTGATCACATGATGCATAAAAGTAAAAATCAACAAAAATGGAGATACATGTTTTTCTTTGGACAGCGACAATATACATATATATATATATATATATATATATATATATATATATATATATATATATATATATATATATATATATAGAGAGAGAGAGAGAGAGAGAGAGAGAGTTTATTTATATTATATAAAATAAAAACATATTAATTTATATATTGTCAACTTATTATGTTTTCTTTGGGGACTACTTTGCCTCACAACGCCCTACATGTATCCCTCCACTATGAATGGAAAACCATATGAATTCAGCATATTCATAACCTACCATGGGCGAGTATTTAAAGGTTCCTGTCTGGTTCCTATTACCGCCACTGTGAACAATCCTGACCTGCCAAGTTCCTCTAGACCGGAGCATTTCACGCCACACCGCTCTGAGCGGCTCTGTGTACGTGTAAAACACTGCCAGCTGTTTACGTGCACTGTGATTTGAGCTGTTTGAGAAGCCGAGCTGCTCTCGGTGGAGGCAGACATGTTGAAGAGGCGGCGCCATGTTTGAGGGCAGGCGCAGCGTCTGCAGCTGCGGGGAGGGAAGAGCAGAGCGCTGCAGATAGAGCGTTCTCATTAGAACAAACCCACAGCGCTTTCATCTCTCCTCCAGCCTGCAGATTAAGCTGGAGATGAAGAAGGAGAGGCTTTTCTCCAGCATTAAGGCGCAGGCTTACGGGGCTACAGCTAGAGGAGAGAGATAACTGGGAGCCCTTTCTTCCCTCTCCATCTTTCTCTCTCTCTCTCTCCATCTTTTATTCCTTCTGGTTTTCTCTGGCAAGACAAAAACAAACAAACAAACCAAATGAAAAAACATCAGCTTTATAATCAGGCCGCTGTGGATTGTCTAGAACGTCTAGGACGAGCAGTTCCTCCCAGGAAACCTTCAGTGCTCAAGAGTCTCAGTTTTGAACCATCTTCTCATATATAGATATTTCTGATTTTGTCACCAGTGTAGGAAAAACATGGTAGGTCAGGGATGCACTGCTATGGGAATAGTCCTGAGGGCCGAGTTGTGACCTCCCAACCATGACATCTGGGGTGACCATTAGAAATGTTGAGTTGGTATGTATGGACAAGGTCCCATAGGGCCCCGAAGGGCCCATACCATAGAGGGTCCTCAATTCAAATCTCTCTCTTTTGAAGTCTCAGAACATACATTGTTTCTGTGATGTCCCAAAGACCGACTAATTTACATAAACAACCTATTCAGCTTACAGCCGCTTAGCCCCGCCCACTCACACAGGCTTCTGCTTCCTGACTGAACCTCAAGACTCTAACGGCTTACACTTAATATCTCCAGCTGATGAGATATACCCTGATACACCACATCATCTTGATATATGACAGTATTATATATATGCCATATTGCCGTCTAAAATAAATATATTTTTTATATACTTTATTTGCCCAATTAAAAAGCTCTAGTTACCCTTTCACTTATGAATATTCATGAGGGACCGACCAATAGAATTTCTCCAAAGCTGCTTAGAAATAACCCTTGTTCTATCAGCCTCCACTGCAGCTTATCCTCCTGTAAGGGTCCATTAAGGTGGGTTTTAAGGTGGACTGCATAATTCCAGTGCTATGTTAGAGTTTGATGCCTTCACTTTTATAGATAAACATAAGTAGAACCATCTATGAGTAGCCATGTCTAAACCTTTGACGGGAAATCTAAATGCAGCTGTGTGCAAAAGTTTTTGTACCCCTGGTCAAATTACATATAGGTGCAATTAAGGCTAGCATACCCTCTACATAGGACACATTAAAAGCACCATTACTGTTGACTGGCTGAATTCACATCAGCTGTAGCCTATGCCAAAGTTATGACACACTTTCATTTTTTCCAGGCTGTTAAATTCAATAGAAAGACAGACTGTGCACTTACGAATGTAGAAAACGTCATATTTAACTTCCTTGAAGAGGATTGGTTCATGCATCATCACTTAGATATCCAGCAACATATAGAATTTAACCAGGAGTGCTCAAACACTGTGGTCCCTGCATATCTGTCTTAAAGGCACAGTAACAAAAACAGCCTGTTGAATTGGAAGGGATTAATAGAGGATTGGAAATGATCATGTAGAAATGAATGGATGACTCAGAACCACACAAATGTTACAGGTGGAGCTCCAACAAGATATTAAATACAAGAAAAATGTAGCATACTGGCCCTTTAATCTACAGTATGGCTAACGTTTGGTCTCATC
>JAMWET010002667.1:147500-228594 GCA_024036415.1 Prochilodus magdalenae
CCACTGCTATGTGGATATAAAGGGGTCATTCTAAGACCTTTGACCTTCTATGACCTTTTCTTTATATAGGTATGTGCGCTGGGATGGGGTTGCCAGGTAGTGCACTTTTTTTTATATATATCTGTGTGTTGATCGCTCTAGGTATCAGCACTGGCCCCTGTTCAGGCAGTGTCTGAGCTTATGGTGAGTTGTAGACTCTACCCCTAATATACTAGCTGGAATATTATCCAATGGAACACTAAGCATGGTTGGAAGTCGCTCTGGATAGGAGCGTCTGCTAAACGCCTTAAATGTAAATGTAAATGTAAGAACTCTAATCATGTGTAACACCTTCACAAGTTTCTGGATGTAGCCACATCAGTGTTTACTCTTGCAGCAACAAATTAGTCAGTTGGTGCCGGTTTGGTGGGTACCTTCCCTAGAACAGTTCCGAGGAGAATAGTCCTGTAGACTGGGATTTAGCCAGCGCTGGTAGACCCGTATGACCGTACGTTTCAGCTACTTCCTTTACACTATGGTCTTTGGCACGCCCAAACACAGTCACTCCCTTTAGCCACAATTATTAACATCTGCTCTGGAGCCATTTTCCACACATGGAGCGAGACATTCCCTGCACTGTAGCCCCTCTTCCCAATCTCTGAACGATGGTGCATACCCCGTAGGTATCCATAGCCCAAATCATCCTTGTAGAACGCCATCTGCAGGAGCCTGAAGTTACTACCACCTTAGACACACTAGACTCTTATCCAGAGCGACTTACAGGGCTAATCGTATTGCAGGCAGGCTAATGTAGCGTTAGGAGTCCTGCCCAGGGACTCTTATTGGTGTAGCACAGCATAGTCACCCAGCCCAGGAATCGAACCCTGATCTCCCACATAGTGTGGTAGCTCAATGACAACTGGTGTTATCCGTTGCGTCACACCAAGCAGTTCTGACGTTTCTGCCTGGAGCTCCTTAAAAAGTAAACAGTGAAACAACGAGAGAGAGAGAGAGAGAGAGAGAGAGAGAGAGAGGGAGGGAGATTAGAGCCGTCTTGCATCGCTGTTTGCTGATAAATAAGACCAATATGGTGGCGATTAGGATGAAAATGATTACAGAACAGTCTGCGCCGGCCGCCAGGGACCAGGCAGGAGTTAATCTTCAATAAGCACTGATGGGTTTTAGGTATGTTGCCGTTTGGCACCACTCGTCAGAGCGGGACTTTTCCCGAGCTTATGGATTACACCACACCGGTGCTCTGGATGAGGGCCAGGTTCCGAGATGGCAGCACTCCAAACAGCAGATTAGTAATAAGCGTGGCGTGAGCTAATTACGGCTGGAACAACCAATTAATTTCGGTTTATAAACTCCCGTAGATTTGGGCTCGTGTTTACCCATGGCTCTCTGTACTGGGGTCAGCCGTGCACCCCTGCCGCCTGGCTGGACAGGGCTGGCGGCGGGTGCTTTGGGCCGTGGTGAAGCTCCCTCCATATGCTGCATCTCGGAAGCGTTTTGGAAGAAGGGAGAAAATAAGGACGAGTGCCTGTGCAGGCTCTGATGTCTTAGAAGCATGTGGTCAAAACTGGCACATGAAAAGAAGCAAGGCACGATCAGGGAGGGATTTGCACCATGTGTTCTCCAGATTACAGTCTGCTTCTTATTCTGGCAAATGAAAAAGAAGTGACCTTTGACCCCTGAAAAGACTCCACGCTTGGACGCATCATCTGATATTCATTCTCGTTCATGTTTTATGATGCTTTCGGATCTTAATGTTGGGTTCCTGACCGTCTTACTTGATGGATGTAGACTTGTTTCTACATTCTACTGTATCAAATAGTCATCATCCAAAACCAGTTTAGCCCAACTGAGTTAAGTCTGGATTGCTCTCATCCATTCTGCAGCTAATGAGGAGACCGCTGGTTCCATTGTTGTACATTAAGAGCAAATTGTTTCTCCATTTTGGAGGTACAAGGGTTTGATAACACTTAACGTTAAGTGTTGACCAACTAGCCTGAAGTAAGACATGAACAATGATTACAATGCTTATGTAACGTTAAGTTAACAAGTACTGTTTACATTAAGTAATAAATTAACAATGGCTACAATGGGTTACTAATGTTAAGTAAATGTGTAACAACTACATGTATACATGTTAAGTATACAAGTAAAAGTTGCTACATGTTTACTTAACATTAGTTCACCATTGTTAACGTATTACTTCATGTTAACTGATGCATTACGTTCTTGTAAATAGTTGTTACATGCTTACTTAACATTAGTTCACCATTGTTAATAACTGATGCATTAGTTAACATGAAGAAATACATTAACAATGGTTAACTAATGTTAACTAATGTTGAGCAAGGATGTAAAAACTACATCTATGCATTTTTACTTAACATTAGTTGACCATTATTAATGTTTTACTCCATGTTAACTCATGCAGCACTTTTGCTTTTTTTTTTTTTTTGGATGGCAGCCCTGTGCTTCTGTCTTTCATGCATGTTGTCGCTGAACAGCTCACAACCCCCAAGTGGTCACTTATTATAGCATTGGGAAGGATCATTCTCAAATATAACCACTGATAATGCAATATGATTCATCATGTCCGAGCACTGAAGTTCCATTCATGGTGCGCCATTCATGAAATCTGAACACAATGTAAAAGGTGAATATGTAAAATGGGATACAATTTTTGCGCAACAATGACGATATTCCATGTTGAACATTGGTGGAACGATTTGAAGGTACAGGGGTTGGACAATGAAACTGAAACACCTGGTTTTAGACCACTATCATTTATTAGTATGGTGTAGGGCCTCCTTTTGCGGCCAATACAGCGTCAGTTGGTCTTGGGAATGACATATACTGCGTCCTGCACAGTGGTCAGAGGGAGTTTAAGCCATTCCTCTTGCAGGATAGTGGCCAGGTCACTACGTGATGCTGGTGGAGGTTCGTCCTTCTTGGTGGTATGCTGACATTACCCTGGATACCGTGGCTCTTGATACATCACAAAGACTTGCTGTCTTGGTCACAGATGCGCCAGCAAGACGTGCACCAACAATCTGTCCTCTTTTGAACTCTGGTATGTCACCCATAATGTTGTGTGCATTGCAGTATTTTGAGCAGAACTGTGCTCTTACCTGCTAACTGAACCTTCACACTCTGCTCTTACTGGTGCAATGTGCAGTTAATGAAGATTGGCCACCAGGCTGGTCCAATTTAGCCACGAGACCTCCCACACTAGAATCACAGGTGTTTCAGTTTCACAGTCCAATCCCTGTACATCTGAATAAATAATCCACTTGACTTACTTAAGTCTGAGCGGTGGTGGACAGTTTTGCATCGACTTGCTTCCACCTTTGAGAGCCAAATGTATTTTTGCGCATGGTTCTCTAAAAATCCTGTCCCTAAAAGCAATTAGCTGTAATGGTGACAGGGAATGGATGGAGAGAAGGGCCTGGAACATGAGCAGGATTATTGTTTTGGCTGTTGGGGTCTATAAAGGAATTCTCAAAGTGGGCTTTTGGTCTGTGTGTTCTCGGGACATCACCCCTGTAGATTGGTGAACTTTGGTAAACATTTATCCACATCACTATCTCTTCATCACTTATCTTTCTCAAGCTTCTGGATGACTCCATCTTATCCCAAAAGAATCGGGTGGTGTTCCACAGTTCCACTGCTCTACAGCCCAGATGCTGTGGAGCCCTAACACCCCTCTAGACCATGGTTGGCTCTGAGCTTGATAAACTTAGGCTCATGTGTATAAAATAAAACATTTTGACTTATTTGACTCCATCACATTTGACTTCAGCATTTCTACCTGGTTCCATCAACTGCCTCCTTCTCCTTCCCTGCTCTGCAGTAACTCCCGGTGGCCTGATAGGATCTTGTCTCGCTGTCCTGATTTACAGTACTGGCCAACAAGCCTCATGACCCTTTTACTTCTCCTCGCTCCTCTCTTTCCTCGCCATCCACCCCTCCTCTCCACACCCACTTCCCCCAGAGGCCATTCACGCTTCACCCCGGCCTCCTGTGAAGGTCAGGTGATGCAGTGATACAGGGAGGACATCATAGATGGAGTAGCGTGTGTGAACGGAGCACTAGCTTTAGCGGAGATTAGTTAGGCCTGAATGTTTTACAGTTATTTATTATGAGTCAGTTTTTTCTGCAATGGTGCCTTAAGCTTGGTGCGACTAGCTGCTGATCACGAGTCCAACACGAGCAACATCAGATCACGTTTATTGTTAGGTGTGAAAATTAGTGAACATCTTAGGTGCATAGTACCTAATATACACTCTAACACTAATTCAACTGAATATTAAACACCAGAATAGCTATAAAGTTATGAATCAATCAATCAATGTTTATTTGTATAGCGCTTTTTACAACCAACGTTGTCCCAACGCAGCTTCACAGAAAATCAATTTGTTATATAAGAGAAAGAAAAAAACCCCACAAAGTTAATGTACAGACCTTGGAGGGTGGGGGAACCGGGTCCAACCCCCCTTGAGCAAGCCAGAGGCAACAGTGGCGAGGAAAAACTCCCTTGAGTGAGGAAGAAACCTCGAGAGGAACCAGGCTCAAGGGCTGAACCCAACCTCCTCAGGTCGAACCCGGATGGAATAGAAGCTATGATATACACAGATATGCAGTTTGGGGAGTCTGAGGTAGACGAGAGATGCAGAGTACATGTAGTGGATTATTTATTCCAGGTATCTGAAATACATGGATAGAAGATAAACGATATGCCGGTCTATTTGTGCAGGTATATGATACATGTAAAGTGTGGAGTGATGGTGAGAGCATAGGTGTCCATGAAGGTTAGATGTCAATCCCGTTGGCCGATGCTTCAGCAGTACTGGTTGACAGCTACAGATGAGCAGCCTGGTCATTTTGGGGTCTGGTTTTGGGGTCTCTGGTTTCCTGAAGTTTAGTGATCCAAGACTGCTGGAAAGGACACGTCATGCTGCAATTGTCCTGTAGAGTTCCTCCCCCGATCTACAGTGCTTCAAGGATCAGATGCCGAAACTCTCCGGTCTGGTATAGTTGACTTTGTCACAGATTTAGATTCGTGAACGTGCTGGGTTTACATGTTGCCAGATCGTTGTAAAACAGGCTTCCATGTGAGGGGACTTGGGATGCCCTTCGTTTGGATCACTGATCTTGTTTATTGTATTCAGCAGACCTTTAGGAGCTAGAATTCACCAACCCTGCTCTAATAACCCTGTATGCACCCAGTGACGCCCTCTATGGGTCATCTTGGTGCCAGCAGCTGCTCTTAACAACACGCCAGTGTCGCCAAGACTGCAATAGTGTTGTGCCAGTCTGTTATAAAGAGACTCAGAATGGCAGGAAGTCATCTTCAGTGACGAGTCCTGCTTTTTCTCTTGTAGAGACGACCAACACACAGTGTGGAGGCACTGTGGTCAGCGTAAAGAACAGTTTGCTGTCACATGTCACATGTCCAGAAAACCTAGTGTCCCCCGTACAGTGCCATCTGCAGGAACTGCATGAGAATATTTAAGATGCATAGGATGGATTATCACAGGACACCATTAGGAACCTTTACAATGTCTGGTATGCTGCGTTAGCCAACATGGCCGCTCGACGCCATACTGAGAGACAGACTTCTGTATGTGTAGCTCATTAAATATTGATCATATCAGTCTAAATTTATTATCAGTGATTGATCCTGGTCACCTTTGTCTTCCTTCCCAACACACCTGCACTCCCACACCTCCTGGGTGCAGCTGTTTTTTTGACAATGCGTTTTTATAATAGATACTGGATGTAGGCATCGTACCAGAATTCCCATAATCTGAGTTCACCAAGTCGTTTATCCACATGCTTCACTCCTCATACAGACTTCATGAGCACGCAGGATGAACTTTGACATCGCCCCCCGCAATCTCAACATCTGTGTGGGAGTTTCATCAGCCAATCAAAGTCCTTGCAGCGGACGAAGACTTTAATCACCTGAACTCATCTGAGAGAGCCAGAGAGCATGTCTTTGCAGGTCAGGTAATGTGGTTGGCGTGTCTCTGCTCTCTTCCTCCGCAGCTGAATGGCTTTACGTTGATCGCATATACACGTTTCACCAGTCCGTATCGTTTTTGGTCGTGCAAGTTCACAGTGTCCGCTGCGTCTGAGTACAATGTGCTGAAATGGAAGACGCAGAGAGGAAAGAAAATTCTGAATCGATCCCCCCCCCAACCCCCCCACCCCTTCGCTTTCTGCTGTACTTGTGTTGCCATGGCAACATGGTCAGGTTTTCCTGGGCCTCCCAGGGCAGGTGTAATCGCTGTCTGTTTCTCAAAGCCACATTCAACGGCTCACTCTCGAATGCCTCAGCCCGCTCGGCCAACTGCCTCGCGCTTTCAAGGGCGCTGGTTCGGAATCGGTAACCGGGTGAATTGGATCTGTCCCTGCATCCGCATGTTTATAAACATTGTGCAGTGAAAACCTCGGTTTGCTTCCGCCAGGTCTGGGTTTTCTGCTCCGAAGCGTGTGGTGCAGAGTGAGAGCCGGTCATTTATTTCATTTACAGTCAAAACGGCCATTAGGAAGAGGCTAATGCATTTTTTAGTGCCTGGAAAATAAGCAGAAAATTACCCAGAAGCCTCAACCACTGCATTTATTCACAGCTTGCATTCTTTTTTTAGACTCGCTTGTGTTTTCTCGAAGGAACCTGCAGTTCAGTCGTAGAAGTTGGCTGCACTTTCTTACCTCTCGTGTAATTTCCAACACCTTCAGTAGCGCTTAGGTGCGGACTTTGGGTATTCCCTAACACATGTGTTGAACACTAAACATATAAACAGTGGTGGAGGAAGTCCACAAGCCATGCTCGAGTTACAGTAGAGATGCCCAAGGGAAATGTTATAATCAACTCACTGTAGGTGAAGAGACTCTAGTGTCACTCTTGGTCCACTGATCTTTTAATAGAGGGCCATTAGTTAGTCTGACATTGATGTCTATTAAAATTATCATAAGCACAGAACACTGAAGGAGAACAGTTTCCATTACCTAGAACCAAGCTCTGTCCAACAGGTCAAAACAAGCTCAAAACAAAGTGAGAGCTGTACCCTGATTGGTGGACTCACGTCACGCTACCATGTTATATTTATAAGCACACATAAACCAAAAGAAGGCACCGATTTGGCCATAAAGTAGTGGAGTAGAGATAAGATGTGTGACTTTGAAATGTAGTGGAGATCCAGTAAAAAGACTAGACCCCAGAGTGGACATCCTTCAGTAAGGACACACCTACTACTGAACTACTGAAGTACAGTAAGACATTATATTTACTCAGTTAATGTCACCACTTTTAATAAAGCAATACATCCGGTATTTTGATCAGGAACATGTCAGTAAGCATGAAGTAAATAACACTGCACTGGCATAAGAAGCCTTATAGAGGGCAATGTGCACATTGACACAACCTGTTCTCCAAACCAGAAGCTGGGGTGTTCATTCCTGTAGTAGGAAACAAGGAAATGCACAGTCCCTACTCCTCCCTCTTCAGTCTTTACCAGTTTATCAAATCTTCGTCCCTTCGCCCACCAAGAACGCCCCCAGTGGTGGCATGCAGCGCCAGTGTTAACCCTTGTTTTGCTTTTTTGGGTTTTGTTCTTCATCCAGGCAGCGATGGTCATAATGATCGCCTGCCAAGAGCATCAGCCATCACCGTGTTTACTCTTCCCTCCATAAATGATCAGGGAGCAGAGCTTTCAACACAATTAATAAGACATTAGAATACACTGCTTCATGCTCTCACATTGGCTCCACTGATCTGACTCAATGTTACAGTGATGCCGTATCACTTCTTGATGTACAAAGTGGTGATATGAGACTGAATGGCACCGGGCTAAGCTGGATAGCATGCTAACTTCAATAGGTACCCTGGCAACTCTCGGGATATATACAACTGATATGTGCTGATCCTTGTTCTTTCCAGTACTTGGGACTAATGCTGTATAACAGTGTTCCCAATGGAACAAGTGTGTCTCTTCATGTCTCTTCTCATGTCACTTTAGTCATCAAACAATTTATGGCCGTGATATTGTGTGTAAGCTGTTCATAAGTACTTAAGCTCCGCTGTGTTAATGCGTTATTCAATGTATTCTGCCTGTGCTGTGCCGGTAGCCCTCAAATGAAGCGTCTTATGTTGGTTTGTTCATGGGAAATACTGTTAAAAATGAGGGGTGGCTAGTTCGCATGTGAGGAACCTGACAATAAACAAAACGGGAGGAAGAGAGAGAGAAAATGAGAGTGAGAGAGCAGTGGCAGCAGCAGCAGCAGCAGCAGGAGTGAACCCTCGGTGTTCCTTCTGGAGTAATTAAGTGAAATTGTAGCAGGCTGCTTGTCCTGAGAGTACGCTAGCTCAGCAATAAGCCGGGCTTTAGAAGCGTCTCTCTTTGAATGGAATAGGCCTCTGGCTAATATCTGTTTTCTCAGCATTTGGGGTTGTCCTGGGGTATCGCTGCTGCCTACGTTCACCTCCTGTTCCCAATCTCTCCTAGGCCTCCTCCACACGTACACAGATACCTCTAAAGCGATTCTCCATTTTCTCCGCTCTCAGAAATCTCTTTATTCACACAAGAACGTGAAAACAACTCAAAGACGTTCACATGAGCACGCCAGCCCAGTAGAGGGTAATAAAACTCCATTAAGTTTTATGTGAAATGCTTCAAGAAGAACATTGTGAGGGTACTGAACAAAATTTCATAATGTCTTGGCAAAGAAAGAGGTGTGGGAAACGCTCTTTATTGAACACGGCAGCAGGGGAGCAACCCCACCGCTCAGCGCCAACTGTACGGCCAGAATAGCAGGCGGGTTACCTCCAGCAATATGACTCTCCCAGGTGCCAGCACTGTACCATTAGCACACTAAACAGCCCCACAGCAAGATAAGCACATACATACAGCTTTATACCAACAGAGTCATTACTCCTACTTCACGTCTGGCCGGTAGCGGGTCACGGCAATACAGAGCGTGTTACCAACACTGTGGGTTTTTGGCCTTCAGGGATCTCTGTGAGTGCTGTAGGCCGGGGTTCGATTCCTCACCTGGGCCTCTTTTTGCCCGCCCAGCCCACTCTGCGTTGTGTGGAAAAAAACAGCTCTGGAGACAGGACTGTAGCCTTCTCCATTTATTTCTGTTTTGCAAAAGACAATTTGATTCATCATTGATTGTAAGGAGGCCATCCGAAAATCCTAAGACCATAAACACATTCTCAGTAGTCAACTCTTTACACAGAGTGGAAGCTACTGCTACAGCTAGCGAGTTAGCTAGAAACACTCCTCCTCCTCACTCGACAAAAACACGCTTTTACAACAACAGCACAAAATAAAACACAGTCTAAAATATACAGAGCAGTTTTAACACCAGAACCGGGGATTTTTATTAACAATAATCACAAAATTTCCTGTTTAATTCTTGTTTTCCCTGCACAGCTTTAATCTACGTATCTCTCCCTCCAACTCTCAGCGCAGACTGAGGGAGAGAGCGCGCGAACCCGAGGGTCACGTGCATCTCTTAAAGGGGCAGTGCCGTTTTTTTTTAACAAAGCCATTTCCCACAATATCTAAACTATTCAACAGATTTTGACTGTTTTAAAGCACAGGTTTAATACAAGAGATAATTTACATATATATTACACGCTGTAAATTATAAAACATGTTTCCAAAAGCAGATTTATATAAAAGAAAACAAAATAACATTTTACATCTGCTACACAAGCACCCTACGCTATACCAATAAGAGTCCTTGGGCAAGACTCCTTACACTACACTACTTTGTAAATGCAAGTGGCATGCCACTCTGTATAAGAGCTTGCCATCAACGGAGTTTGACTTTGGGTAATGATAATCTAGTCAAATTTCCTAAGAGCCACTAAGGTGCAAACAGAGTGACACAACCTTTATAAGATCAAATGGCAAACCATTCTGACGCCTCCACTGTAATAGAAACGTAAAACCAAATTCCTGGGGAAATTCATCTAAAATATCCAATCAGATAGCCTCCTATTTTGGTTTTGGTCAAGAACGGTGCAGTGGATGTTGGCGGAAATCAGTTTTGTAAATGAAAAGAAGAGCTGTTTTAAAGTGTTGTGGTTTAATAAGGGCTGTTATCAATCTATAGCATTGAATGTTTAATATTTCTGAATAATTAAATGGGTTAAAATGTAATCTAATTGATGCCGATTGGTTCGGTGTGAAATGTTATGTTCTGAAGAGAGTCAGAAGTGTTTACAGTTGTGTACCAGAACGTGGGAACCAGACGTCCACCTCCCTCACCGGAAGGTTATATACATAATGGTTATGAATACACCGCCTGATGTCTGAGATGTTGTTCTGGGATAGTTTTGAGAAGGCTTTGAAACTCCATTCATGGTGAAGGAATACATGCAGGCCATGGTGAGGCGAAAAGTCCCCAAAGAAAATTACTCAGTAATGTTTTACCAAGCTTTAAAACGGGGAACTGTAACCCAAAACCACTGAGCTTCTTACACTGGCAACGTGGCACTTTACTTTTAAAAAACATTTGAAAAATAGATCATTTATTACAAAATCATTTAAGTTAATTGCACAGAAATCGCAATGTTCTGGTGCAACTGCCTAAGTCAAGTCAACATTTATTTTTATGCGCCAGTAAGCGAGCAAAGGGCGACAGAGACAAGGAAAGACTCCCTCAGTTCAAAATGAAGAAACCTTGAGAGGAACCAAGACTCAAACAGCAAAGGAAAGGAGCATATAGTGTTTGTAAGGTGGAGGAGTAAGTGTCTGATTCGTTTGTTATTAAGTAGCTGGGTGATCGGATGGGTCAGCAGTATACAGGCCAAGCTTCCACAGTGCAGGACAGCCAGGAGCTCCGTGGTGGTTAAAGGCTCCCAGTCAAAGCAGATGTAGTACCAGCATCAGACCGCACAGGATGGGCAGCAGTTCAGCTCAGACAGAGAGATCAGACAGACTGTTAGCTCTGACAGACCTGAACACACTATACGATGTTAACAGAGTGCAGCAGTGACTCCGGCAGGCCTGGCTCCTACAGCAGGACTAACAGGGAGAGCCAGAAGGTCACACAGACATGAGGGCCCCTGAGGGGTCAGTGCCCAACGACAGCACCAACACTCCCAGCTTACCCAACACTCTCTGTCATTGGCCCCATAGATCTGCACCTCTTACCTAGCAGAAACACTCACTACCACACTCCACTGAACAGGTAGGGTTACCAAACACACTCTGTCAGTGGAGCCCTAGATCTGCACCTTCTACCTAGCAGGAACACTCACTACCACACACTCCACTGAACAGGCAGGGTTACCCAACACTCTCTGAAAGTGGACCCCTAGATCTGCACCTCTTACTTAGCAGGAACACTCACTACCACACACTCCACTGAACAGGCAGGGTTACCCAACACTCTCCGCCAGCGGACCCCTAGATCTGCACCTCTTACCTAGCAGGAACACTCACTACCACACACTCCTCTGAACCGGTAGGGTTACCCAACACTCTCTGAAAGTGGAACCCTAGACCTGCACCTCTTACCTAGCAGAAACAGTGTCCCGAATGTTAGCTGGAAGGCCTTGTATGAGAAGGCTCCGCCCCCTGATGTAACTTTACTAATTCTAGGCACTAATAGAGAACCCACACTTTGTGATATATGGTCATGTGACGTTTCATAATACGTGATGAGTTCAGAGGCGTGAGGCTGTTTAGAGCTTTATACATCGGAGGAAGAATTTTATACTTTAATAATTTTAGATAATCATTTTCTCAAATTGTTCAGCCCTACAATTCAGGTTCACTGGTGTTTTGGATAGTAAGCAAAACGCTGTTGTAAACATGGAGACCACTGCCTCCTTCCCCAGCACTGTAGAGGAATCTGAGTCAACCATTTCACACCAAACCACTCTCATGACTCGGAATGCTTACATCCCCAAAACACTGAATTATGGGAAATTTGTACAAGAACTGCACAAACCTAATTAAATATATTGTTAATTATTGTGACCTGAAAGTGACAGACTTAAAATCTGCATGTGTGCACCTTGTAAACACCCCCACCCCCCGCACACCTCCACACCCCCGCCTGCCTCTGGAATGCTCTATTAAAACAAGCAGAAGCGAATTTCTGAAACATCTTTTGTGAATGCCTGGCGGAAAGATAGAGGGGTGCATAACTAGTGATTCTTCTGAAGTAGGAGAGAAATCTATTTGCTCGTGGAAGCGGCTTGCATAATCCTTTAGTTACACTTGCCAGCTGTGAGCGAAGATACGGCGCTGAGGGTTTTTTTTTCTCCTCCCGCATGAATATCATTGGGAGGACAAAGAAATGAAAGCGATAAGCGTGCATGTGCAGGGTCCTTTGCATAATCCAAGCTAATCCATAATCTGCGCTCTTTAGAAAATATCGCTGAAATATAAGTGGGGGGAAAACATTAATAAGCGCACACCGTTTAGACGGTGATACAGAGCCGGCCGAGCTTTTATGCCTGGACGTAAACAGTGCTGTAATAAAAAACGATGATTTTACTTTTAGTGGTTGGAATTCCTTCCTCGAGATCTGGCGGAGGACATATTCGGTGTCTCCGGCTTGAGGTCTCAATCAATACGGCCTTGGACGTGTCACCGGTGACGTGTCTGGGGAGCAGTGACGTGCCAGAGGATGCGATTGGACGGGTCGTGAAAAGACGGCAGCCATAAATGTATGTGTGAGGAGGACAGGAGGGGCCAGTGAGGCTTAGCCTGCTCTCTCTCACTTTCCTTGCTCCTCCTCAGCCTCCATCTTTCTCCAGGACTGTTTGTGAAGTCTCTGTCTGATGGTCAGATGGTCAGCTGGATTTCTAGGACTGTCACGATTACTCGATTAACGCAAAGAGAGCTATAGAAATTTCTCCTTTCTGATTAATTGCGCGTAGTGACAAATACTCAGCCGAGGTATTCCACAAAGCAGGGCTTCTCAGTTAGCCTTAAGACCACAGTCAACGCTGTCCCATAAGAAGAGCTGGGGGACAATTAGACAGTCCCTTTTTTTAGGAATCTGTTATCTGGCTAACTGGGAAATCCTGTTTTGTGGAACATCCCCAACAGGTCTGTTCTCCAGTCTATACAGTCCATATGTAAAAGCTAGCCATTTTGAATTTATCGTTTCTGTGATGTCACAAGAACACGTCTACATATATCCACCTTAGCTCCACCCATCCACACCGAAGCCTTAAGTAGTGTATCAGCATTGAGTGTTTTTTTTTTAAATTATGCACAATAAAGAACAGCCAATCAGAAAAGAGCTGATTTACATATATGATTCCTAAAGACATTGCCTGTTTAATTCTAGGGGGTAACAAGAGGTCATGTAGAAATAAATTAATGGTGCATAAAACCGCATAAATGCTATAGATCATTTTCGTGTTTATAAACAGAGATGACATGTTGTGTGGGTGGAGCTTAACTGGTGTCAGGAAGTGACAGTTAGCCTAGCGTGATGCATTATAGAAATATTGACCATCCAGATGTCTTTTCCAGCTATGATAATGGTTTGCCAGTGGAAGGCAGGTTGTTGGACACCAGTAAGAGCAAGATGAGCAACAGGGCGAGGTTTGGGTCAGTGGGTCACGTATTTACGTACCTAGCTACGTATACGCTAAATTGCCAAAATTACCGTGTGACGTGCAGACGGTTTTGTCTTTGCGTCCATGTCCTGGACCTTTAGTACCAAGATTTGTCAGATTCCATCCCTTCCAGAGTTTCTGTGCATTGCAGACTGATGGACTACATAACTAGCGACTAGTCAGACCTCTGTGTCCTGACAGTGAACAGGGTGGCCGGGTTAGCGCAAACTCGTTTCCTTGATAGTATACGCTAGAACAATGTACATCACTAGAACTGGTGCTGCTACAGCTGTTAGGGTATAAGTTGTATGCTGTAATTAGCATTAAGGCTAATGTAGAGCTAATACATTTAGCTGTTAGCTATAGCATTTAGCTGCAGGGCTAATACAGTGTGCACTCTATGGATCATAAATCGAGATATTATCTAGATCTATTGCTTTATTGTTCTGAGGCTCTAACAGGCTGATCATGGCAGGTTAGGATTGTGCTGCAGTCATACTGATTTTCAAGGCTACTATAAATATCTTGGTTTTGCTGGTAATATTTTATAAAATGAAGGTCATTTGTTTTCCCATTCCTGTGCTGGCATCCAAGACATTTCTATTTGTCATTTGCTGCAATATGTATGCAGGCAGCCAGAAATATAACCGTGACATCACATAAACGTCATATAAACTTAATTTCTGTAGTTTAAATGAAGCATTAAAAAGCAAGCAAAAAATAAAAAAAAGAAAATATCATTAATGGGTGAACATGGTGGTGTGAAATGGGTTTTTAAAAATGTTAAAAACAAAAAAAAATGTGAAAAACGAAAAATGTAGAAAAAATGGAGAGCTCAAATTGATCTAATGAATGATATGAATATAATATCATCATATCCATTTTTACCGTTTGGCCCTCATCATGAAAATCAGCCCCTAATATAATCGATAGTGCCAGCCTTAATATCAATACTGTCGTAGTACAAAAGGTATTGTTTCTCATTTTGGATCAGTGCACACCTTTTTTCTCATTTTCTTCTTTTTCCTCCGCTTCATCTGTCAGCACATACGACATTAACATTTCATTTCCAAAAAAGTGAACACCGGCCTCGCGCCATCCCATTGTGTAAATCTGACCATGTCGTACATCGTAGCTGCTGTGATCAGATAAAAACAGTGTAATGCGAATAGCCCCACCCCCAAAATTAAACATTAGCTTTTATTTTTATTCATATACACACACACATTGATTTATTCATTTGTATATTGTGATATAATATCGTTACTGATATCACAATATTATTGGGAATAGTTCATATTGACAACCCCTATCATAGTGAAGCCTGAACTTTATTTAAAACACACATCACTGAACACTAAATGTCTGTAGGATTGAACAGAGAGGCCATTCAAATCTCTACAGCTTCATTAACATCTATCTTTCTGTTCAGTTTCGTAATCATCACCGAACAGCTCTTTAGATGCTGCCAGCTTATTTAAATGAAGCTACTGAAAAGTCTTGAGTACTGAATTATATGCACACATGACTTCATTGACAAGGTGTTGAACTTTCTGTGCTCTGTAACTGTAACTGTAACATCACATCATTTCGGCCCCTCCCATTTCATATATACTGTGATTAGACCAAAACCAATGAAACACAAATAGCTCCGCCCCCAGGACCAAGAACATGTGACCCTCTCAAATTAGGCCCAAAGATGGACAATTCGTCCTAATTACTTCTTGTCATTATTTTTATTATATGACATTTTTATTATATTTTATTATATTATATTTTTTGGTATTTTGTTATAGATTATTTGGTAGAGTTGCCAGATTATAATTATTATATGATTTAAATTTGAGTTCACCTATTTAAGGGTGACACAGTAAATAACAAACAATTAATGTTGGGGTTTTAATGTATAGGTTTTATAGTAAATATCAGACACCCTTGTATTATTATTATTATTATTATTAATATCATTATTATTATTATTATTATTATTATTATTATTATTATTATTATATTAATAATGCTATTTATTTATTTATTTATTAGAGTTGTTATTATTACCAGTTAGTTATGGTTGTGATGTCATGTACACATCACCCTTACTTGCCTAGTCCTTTAGGGAGGCCAGTTGGAGAATTACGGTGCTTCTTCCCCACATGTTTTGATATTTATGGTCCTAATTGAAGGCCTAGCTGTAAAAGTCCCAGCTCATCACTGTGTAAAGAGCGGAGATGTCTAGAACGAGTCTTGTTTGTATTCTTCTGTACTCTGTCCCCTCACCACAGGGTTTCAGTTCAGTCAGATCGGCTGGCCACAGAGACCCCCTGTTTGTTTACAGTCTGATGAGGTGGGATTACAGATGTGTTCGATTAGAAACGCCTGCAGAGATGAGTCTGGCCGGGTCTCGGGGTGCAGAACGACTGATTACAATGTTGTTCTGCTCTGGAGGTGACTCATCCTGGTTCAGCCCCAAACTAGGATTACGGTGAAACCCAGCACACACGTCCTGCTGTAGTTACACTGACAGCATTCATCCTGTGTTCGGTGGTGCTGCTTATGTCACTCAGCTTTATTGGTGTAACAGACATTCTCAATGTTGTAATGATGTACCGCTTGTGTTTGTCATATCATCTCTCAGTGCCCAGCATGCTTTGTGCTTTGTGGTGTCTCCTAACCCTATGGCTTGAAAAAAAATCAAACAAAAAGATGACTGTGGGTTGAGCCAACATTGAATTCATGCTCGGGGGTCTGCCCTGAGATGGTGTATCAGAAACGGTGTCTCGGGGTGGAGTAGAAGTACAGTAGATGGGCGTCCATTTTTCCATCCCATTCATTCTTAATGGGAAAAAATTCTAGAAAAATCCGTAGCTACTCAGAAACCATACATCCGAGCAAAAAGCTGCATGCAAGCACACCATTCCTGATCAGACTGAACACTTTGGACTGAGTTGGAGCGGTGTCGATGTATCACAAACTGCAGAACTAGTTAGCGGAAGAATGTTGTGGTTGTTGTTGTTTACAGGATCCATGCGGGTGTTCAGTGTCGCAGAAGCCCTTATTGTACCTACCGTAGGTATCGTCATATCCCTGCTCTGAAGTCTATATTATGCGTGTGCACCAGCAGATCTACATCTCTGGGTTCTCGGTCAGCCTGAATGGCAGCAGCTGCTCAGGCCTCCAGCCCCCCTGCAGTAACTGAACCTTGCTGGGCTGTAATAACAGTTATTTTCCCCTCGCCATCCTCTTGGTGCCCATGTGCCTGGCAGAAGGACCGGGCATGATTGCACCTCCGAACTGGACTGGCCAGGCTGAGTACTGAGTGGAACATGTTCACGTTAGCATGGCGGATCCATGGCAGATAATAACCTGAGGACTGCTCCCCAAAGATAGTGGTTATTTAGGAAACCATCCAGGGCGGCAAATCTCGGATCTGAATCCATTAGGATTTGGAACAAGAGTCAAGACAATAAGACCTCATCACAGTTCAGCTTGATATGATTCAGAAATACCTTCATAAAGGAAAACTGGGCCCATAGTAGTATGGGTAGATGAGAATTTTAAAAAGGGTAGTCTATTAAAATGATGTTTTTATTTTTATTGTAGTATTTTTATGCATAAGGCAAGCAGGCATTTTTGTTATCATCCTTCTAATACTATGATTCAAATGGCTTGACTCCGATCTTGACGTTTCGTCATAGACCAATTAAAAAAATAACATTGCTGTTGAAATTCTGGTGCATCCTTAATAAACACGCTCACTGAAGTGTGAAAATCTGCCTGGCATCGATCTTGTGGAATGACTCACCTTCCGATCGATGCATCAGTGCGGGTTTACAGCCCTTAAAATGATCTTCTGGTTTGAGCAGAAGTAGTTTAGTTCAAGCGAGTTCGGCGCTGTCTTGGCCTGAACCCAGACTTTGCTCATAAACATCTGAATCCAGCTTTGCCGTATACTTCCCAGCAGCGTGATCCCAGCTGTCACAAGGTCATCGGCTACATATGGCGGCTTTCTGAAGTCCAACAGCATGTTTTGTTCACCCCGTGACCCCTACGTCAAGTATGCATGATGTGCATTAGAATATTCACCAATATGTTCTTAGATGCAGATTCGGTGGGTACAGTGGGGTCAGACCCTGCTCGTCACTATGCCCCTTGATCTGGCCACTACCTGTGTGCTGTGTATGCAACTGAATTACTAGGATTCAGGCAGAATGACAGAGCAGTGTTGCATCAGTTAACATGGGGGCCTGACGCCATACTGAGAGACAGACTTCTGTATGTGTAGCTCAATAAATATTGATCATATCAGTCTAAATTTATCGTATTCCTTCCCAGCAGCACTGTGAGATGATTGAGTATATTACTATTATTATTATTAACATTATTTTTATTATTATTATTAACATTATTATTATTATTATTATTATTATTATTATTATTATTATTATTATTATTATTATTAACAACATTATTATTATTATTTGTAGTAGTAGTAGTAGTAGAATTAAATACATGGTCTTTAACACATATTCAGTGGCATCAGGTAAACCTAAAGTTTAACTATGAGGGACTTTTATTGTGACAGCATTAATGATACTGCTGAACGCAAATGAAGACCTGGCAAAGCTTTTAAATGTGCATTCTTTTCGGGATTCCGACACTTCCCTGTGACCAAAATGAATCCATAAAGGCCCGTTTAACCAACTATTGGCCTAAATTAGTTAATAATATTTAATAATTAGTAATATTAATTAATGGTAATAAATATCAGTCATGCCTGCTGAGTGTGTAGCACTCGTGCAATGTCAGGTTTGCATGTTTTAGTCTTCCACATAGGAATGTGGAATCCAATCAATATGCCTATATTGGATAACCAGCCAAAAGATGATTTCTAAATGTGATTGGATGACAAACTGTAAACATGTGGTGGCCATGTGAATGGCCAGGCCAGTATTTTGAGAAAATCTTATGTCCAGGTCAAGGACCGTTTAGAAAGGCTTTTTTCCCAGAGTGCCTGCATGCACGTGTGGATGGCTGGTTTTGCCTTGGCATTGTCACTTGGTCCTGGGCAGGGCGTTTGTCATGTCTGATTAAGGTTAACCCCTTCGATGGTGTCTGGCTTGTGCGTCATTACTTCTCTTGGCTGCCTTTTCCTTTCCTCAGTTTCAGGCAGCTCAGCAGGAAGATATTTTCCCCCTTCAAGGTCTCCCGCCCTCTCCCGTGGGTGCTGTTTCCCTGGAAACCATGTCAAGAGTTGACTGGGGGAGCGCAGATGGATTGCCCTTTATCAGGTTACACGATTGGACCATTAAAAAAGAGGCAGTCTGCCACTCTTATGACAAGCCCAACCCCCCCAGCCTCCCTAAATGGGTCCAGCAGCATGTCTGGACACGGGTTGAACTGAGGCACTGATGAATGGGTTATGGTGTATGGATTCCACAGTCATATGTCCCTAAAATGTTGCACTAGGCAAAGTAGCCCAGTTAAAAAATAAAAAAAAACTGATTGCATAGGAATAGTTTCTAGGAATACATTTCCAGGAACGGGAAAGTCCAAACGGTAACCATGATGATACATCATAGAGCAGTCCTTAGTGAAGGGCGTTGCAGTGCATTGTGCCTCATTCCCACATCCAAGGAATCGATTCCTCAGCTCTGTGCCCAAGCCACCCAATGGCAGGAGCTCTAAAGTCATTACTGCGGACAGCAGTCGCTGGCACGTGCTAATCCGGCTAGCATATGGAGGCAGGAGGAATTAGCACAACCGAAGAAAAGAAAATGAATTCCAGCCGCTCAGCCGCTTAGAGCGGGACATCCAGTGACCCTGGAACTGGACGTTTTCCTATAGACGTAATCAGACCTTTTTTAAGACTGCCTCAAGGATCCGATCTTGGGGAAAGTGTATACATGTAGATGTTGTTGAATCTGAACATAATGTTCCGGCCAGAACCTCGGATTAATAGTAAACAGAGCCAGCTAAAACGGTATCATGGGTTTGCCATGACCTCACAAGACACCAATCCACTCCTTGTCTAAAAAATGTAAATGTATGAGAATAGTGGGAGTTTTAAAAAAAACGGCCACGAATATCAAGATCTATGCCTTTTCTTTAAAACTGAAAGTATTACATTTATCATTTTGTTGTTTTTGTGTAACAGATAAATAAATACTCAGTGTGACCTAAAAGCAGTGACCTAAAGTGTACTCAGAGAATGTCTAGTGGTCTTAGAAGCACGATATAAGGAAAACGAGAGTTGCCCTTGAACAGACCCTTGGGGCACACCACATTTCATAGGGTGGGAAAATTCATTCATGCATTGCTAGAAATGAGTAATGTTCCCTCAGGTAGGATCTATACTCACAGCTAGGCTGAGTCACAAGAAACAATTGATAATCTTGACGTGATAGAACTGACGTTCTAGATTTAAAGGACCAACAGCTTCCAGAGATACAAACACTGATTCAGGCTTCTGTGAACAAATGTAAATGCATGAGAATGGTAGGAGAGCAGAACCAATAGGTGAGCTCATTTAAAACTGTCCATGAGTATCCAGATCCACTCATTTTCTTAATTTGTTTGTTGTTTTGTGTTATGGATGAATAATTTAGTGGCAATAATTAAATTATCACTCAGGGACCTTACCGTGTTTAAACTATGCAGATAAGGAAGCATGCAAGCTTTTGCTATTGCCATACAAGCAAATAATTGCACATAGAGCTGACTTATATGGGAAAACTGGAATGGTCCTTGTACAGAACCTTGGGGCACACCACACCTTACTTTCATGAACTTCAGGAATGCATTTATTCTTTGTTAGAATAAATAAGAGTGAATCAGGTAGGATCTACTTTCACAGCTATGCTGAGTCTATAAAAGTTATTCATTAGAAGAATTTCATTTTTTTACATTTACTGATAATCCCTCCAGCTGTTCGGCCAGATTCCATTGCAGTCCCAGTACTTGTCCATCCTCATTGTGGCTTGTTCTTATTTGTCTTAGTACTATTTCTAAAAGCATCTCATGGGGGGTGGAGGGGGTGGGGGCACACGGATGTGTCAGTGAGCCCTACTGGCTTAATCGTTCGGCTTGCTCTTTTGACAATAATATATCTTTTCCAGCCCGATTTGCATCAGTAAACAGGGGCTTTTTAATGCCTAATTGGGATCTAATGAGTGGTCATATTATGGAGAGTGCCTGGGTTCAAGCCTATTAGTTGCTTGGCTGCCCATAACATTTCATTCCTCCCTTAGTACTTCAGCATTATGGACATGATTGTGAATGAGATTCTCTCTCCCTTCCCCTCTCTCTCTCTCTCGCTCTCTCTCTCTCTCTTCCCCTCTCCCTCGCTTTATATTTGAGGTGCTAAAAATAGATCCCCATTATCCACAACGCTCGCTAGAGTGTGTCAGCAATCAGTATGGCAGGCACGCTGTGCAGAAATTACAATAGTCGCCTCTTACATCTCACACGCACACACTCTTCCTCACAAAAGCTCTGCCCTCTGGAGAAACAATAGTGGCTAATTTATGGGAGAGGTAGAGAGAGGCTTTTATCTTAGAATCACATCTGATCTCATGTGTCTTCTCTGTTGTTTTGGTGCGCTGCAGCTGGGCTTGATGTCTGTAAGATGATGCCTAGCAGAAGCCTGTAACAGTAGCCGGGATTGCTTTGGTAATCCCCGGCAATGAGAAAACCCGTATCGGTTAATCAGTGGGATGGTGCTATTATAGGACAGGTAGTTCACCGCTCGGAGCGTTTTAGTGTTGCCTACAGCAGGATATCGTCACCGTCTTATTATCATAAGGCCTTGGTTCGCCGTTATGCTCGTTTGTCTGCTACATGGTCTCCAACTATACATTTGTAGGACTGGCTGTATGCATCAATTCATTATACCCTCTTCATCCCTTAGGATGTACTAGACTAGGCTTATAAGACGGACTGGCTGTCCTGTACAAGTCACATGGCTATAAGAACACCCCGTATAGCTTCGGTGTGAATGGGCGGGGCTAAAGTGCTTTAGGCTCTAGTGGATTTGTGACATCACAAAAACAGTGAATACAAAGCAGACAGCTAAGGCATTGGTTGGACTTTGTAAAGTGCCCTGAGATTGTGCACATAGTTGAAGCCTAGGTATCTTAGGCTTTGCCCTCCGATGACACGGTGGATGGGGAATGATTAGCAGCAGCGATAGCAAGTGCTCAATAAGCCTGGGTTTGTTTACCAGAGATCCCAGCCAAGGAGACGTCTCTCTGGGGGCCAGAGATTGGTCCTATGGGAAGACAGCAATTAACAGCAGCGGAGGGAGGCCCCGTTAGATGGCAGTTTTTTCATCTTCCGATTGTAATTCCATAAAAGAAACAGGCCCGCTTGGCCCGAGGCAACTGTTGACATTGCATTCCAGGCTGCTCGGCTCCCCCCATTATTCTCATGTATATATACATCATGGCTAAAAAGAAAACCCTGTTACTAATTCATCTACATAAAGGAGTACAGTAGTGCCTCAGGGCATGAACAAATGAGAGCAGTTAGCGAAGCTAACCCCCCCCCTTCCACACAGCCTCCCCGCCCTTCTCTCGCGTGCATACCCACCGTCGACGGCTCTGTTAACTTGTCACTTGTCATTGCCAAAAATGCAAGGAACCATATGCCATGCTGTTTGTTGGAACAACCACCCCCAACCTCCCCGCACGCTGCTGGCGCGCTAGTCAGTTAGCGAACGGTGGCGCGCCACTACAAAGGGACGATCCCTCGAGCAAAGTGAGGGATGAAAGCTCTGCCTGCTCGTCTGAATCCACGATTTGACGTCTACGATCAGAGAGAATCCCCACGTACACTTTCATTTCTTGCATAACGGAGGAGCGCTCTGCTAACTACTGCCACTGTGTGAGACAGCGCCTTAACTAGCATCACAGATGGCCATCGGAGTGAAGAGGAAAGCCCCTCTTAGGCAGCGGCTTCCTTGTTCCTTGTTTGCAATCATTTAACGGAATAGCTGGGCGAAAAATCAAATATAAACAATTGTCCACTCTTCCCAGACAGTCCTGGCCCAAATCTGGCCCGCTTTCCCCATTTTCATCTGGCCCACCTGCCGCATGGATTGATAGCACTTATGTTCACGGCTCTGGATTGCTAGATGTGGGCCACATACGCACCAGATCAGGGCCACGTCTGTTCTATCTCTGCCAGATGTGGACCAGACCTGTTTGGGAACAACTTGTTTTAAATATGTGGGCCATCTTTGGCTAACACTATCTTTGCCAGATGTGTATCATAGCTAGCAGATGCTGGAACTTAATAGTCAGCCAAATCGTTTCTGTAAAAACACATCCTCAAAACTGCATCCTCAGAGGTTTTTGAGGGTTAGAGCGAATGCAGTGTGACCTACTGTGATCTATAACATGGATTTCTATGAGAAACATCAGGTCATTAGAACCATTTGCCAATTGTGATTGCACACAGAGGAATTCGTCTACCACATTTAACCTGTGTGTAAAGCGAAACACACACACACACACACACACACACACACACACACACACACACACACACACACACACATACACATACACACACACACACACACACACACACACACACACACACACACACACACACACACACACACATACATACACATACACACACACACAGACACACACAGACACACACATACACACACACACACAGACACACACACACACACACACACACACACACACACACACACACACACACACACACACACACACACACACACACAGACACACACACACACACACAGACACACACACACACACACAGACACACACACACACACACACACACACACACACACACACACACACACACACACACACACACACACACACACACACACACACACACACACACATACACATACACACGCCCACACATACACAGACACACACACACACAGACACAGACACACACACATACACACGCACACACACACACAGACACATACACCCGCACACACACGCGCGCGCACACATACGCGCACACACATACGCACACACACACGCACACATACGCGCACACACATTCACACACACACACATACGCACACATTCACACACACACATGCGCGCACACACACACAGACACACACGCACGCACAAACACACACACACACACACACACACACACATACACATACACACATACACATACGCACACACACACACACACACATAGATACACATACACACGCACACACACACACAGACACACATACACAGACACATACACACGCACACACAGACACGCGCGCGCGCACACTCACATACGCGCACACACATACGTGCACACACATTCACACACACGCACACATACACACACACATGCGCGCACACACACACAGACACACACACACATATACGCACACGCACACAGACATGCGCACACACACGCACACACACACACACACACACAGACACACGCACACACACATGCGCACACACACACACACACACACACAGACACACACACAGACACATACACATACACACACACACACACACTATTGAACACACATTCTAAGGGGTAGTGAGTACACTTTGCCTGGAGCGGTGGGCAGCTGTATCCACAACACCAGGTTAGCAGTTGGGAGTTGGGTGCCTTGCTCAAGGGCACTTAAGACATGTCCTGTCCGTTCAGGTGATCGGACCGGCAACCAGCCCATGACTGCCCCGCGACAGACAATTCTGAGGATCGATAGAGGATACTGAAGCTTACAGAATCCACTTTTGGCTTCCTAAAGAAGCTTTCAAAGGAATTCTTCTACGCCACCTTTCCACATCTGAAATTTCATCAGGGTTAAATAAATGGTTCCGAATGGTTTGGCGTGAAATGCTAGTTATTGCATTTATTATTGCACATGCAGTGTCTGATGTCTGAGACGGGAACTGAGGGAGTTGGAAGCAAAGTAGTTCCCATAGAAAACTCAACTTCGATATTTTACCTTCATTGACATTCCATATATAACTCAGAGGACGCGTGTACGTTCACTGGTGGTTCTATTAAGATGTCTATTATGGTGTTGTGGACATGGTGACCCCTGGATCCCATCACCACCAGTGTAAAGTAATCTGGGTCTCTACAACCAGCTGTTTCTCACCAAACCACTTTGAATGACCTTGTTTATCTCCAGCACTGAATTACAAGGAAACTTCATTCTCCTTTATTCTATATGTCTTCATATGGAAGGGTCATAGGGTTAGCGCTAAATGCCTAGCTTGTCTACTGCATGAACATGGCAGCGCAAAGAGAGCCGAAGAGATAGCATACAAACACTGTCCGCGAACCCATCCATCCTGCCTGACCGCTCTTCACCCCTTCATCGGCAACCGGTAATGTATGTTAATGGTGCTCTGGAACATCAAGAGCGGCTCACGCAGACGTTTGTCTGGCGGCTGGAAGTGCGCGTACACATGTACGGGAAGGCTCATAAACCACGACAACGAGGCCCGTCTGTGGCAGCTGCTACTTAATCTGATTAGCTCTCATTCAGTCTGGAGAGACCTCTGTCTAATGCCTGGCAGTTTGGGCCTGGCCCAGCTGTGCTCACATTACAGAACCTGCACCATATGGGCCAGGGCTGCTCTCTCCGTATGCTCGCTGAGTGCTGAGTGCTGCGATGCTCGTCTCGACTGGCTGCTTTCCTAGGCGTGTGGATTCCATTTACTGCTGGTGGGCCTGTGCATTATGGAATTAAGGGGAAGTTGGTAGGGCTGCATGATGCTTGACAGGAAATCACCGGAACTGTTTGATTGTGAGATTTGAGTAGTAGGTCCAAAAGTATTCAGTCAGCCCTTTTAATGAGTGTATTGGGCTGCGTTAAAGGGCCCATATCATGGAAAGACTACATTTGCAGTTAGGGTTTTGTGATGTCGTATAAGGCTAGGTCGTTTACTGCTCATTTAGCCTAAGGCTGGTTAGCGCCGCACCGTCATGCTGAAGTTACAAGGAGCCTCACGTGAGCCTAGGGCCACCATGCCTAGTGCTAAGCTTGGGCTAGCGGCAGGTTAATAGCGAGGGTGTAGGTTTGGTTGCAACATTAGTAGGGGCACAACCACTTACCCCCTACCCACACAGTTCTATCCTCACGAAATATTGGTCAGGATATCCCTCATCCGTATGCAAACCTACTCCCATGGTCAGGGGGGTATAAAGCCCCCCAGTGTTGGGCTCTGAAACAGTGGGACGGCATTCTCCTGAAGGCTGGAGCCCATTCTATACCCTTGGGATATGTTTGGGTAACCCAGAACCGATCATCCAATATCGATACCTGACCTCACTGTTGCTGTTGTGGCTAAAAGCAATCATATCCTCACAGCAATGGTCCAACATCTAGTGTAAAGCTTTCCCGGAAGAGCAGATGCTTTTGCTGCAGCATTGGAAGATGAACACGACCAAAATTTTGTCACTAGGCACCACATTTTGGGGTGGGCAGGTTTGGCGCTAGGTTTTGCAGGCATGTGCCGACGAGAACACTGCTAGAAGCCAGCGAGTGTGGTCATTAAGGAATGCTATCGCGCACTAAGCCTTTGGTAGATTCCCTTGCTTGAAATTCCCTCTGCCTTCCTCCAGTGTCACCCACTCTCTTTGCTCACCATCTCTGCCCACTGTCCGAGGCTTTGATGGTAATCAGTCTTGAAAAGGACATTTTTAGCAAAGGCTTTCAATGATATTTAGTTTACTCTGCTAGACAGGCAGCATGTCAGCCCTCCCCTCCTCCTCACCACTGGCCTCTCCAGACTGCTTTACAACCCACAGGAACCATCCCATGGCCAGAGAGGATCACTGCAACAACGGCCTATCTGGCGTGTGGTGAGGATACAGTGTAAACAGTTAGCTCAGTCTGCGCTAGCACTGCTAGCTGCTGGGTGAAGGTCATGTTGTGTAAGTGTGCGCTGATTGTGATGTGCATATTGCGGTGTTTGGCGGTGTGTTGAGAGAAGATGAGCTTCAGACGTTCCACAGTCAGCCTGACAGATCCTTGGATTGTTGACGCAGCGCGAAGGTCATCCACACGGCAGGGGGCAGCATCTCCATTTCAGACTCCCTGTGGAGACGCTCTCTCTGTCCTTCTGCTTCCCCATGGGCGCTGAGTGCCCTTTCTCTCTGGGTCAAGAGGACACCTCTCACACTGGTGTAGCTCTGAGCAACAGCACAGCACTAATAATAATAATAATAATAATAATAATAAAAATATCCTGTTTTTATAAGTTAGACATTATTTGCATGCAAAAAATTGATCAACCAAAGAAGAAAGCAACGTCAGCTAGAATGGTGGTCTCTCATCACAACATATTCTGGGCTAAATGTGTGTGGGAATAAATGAGAGGATGAAATTTCTAAAACAGTCCAATACCTGGTGAAGGCAGCTCAAAGCAGGGGGAGCTGGTGAGCTCATTAACATTCTCCAATGGACATCAGGTCAGTTATTAGCGCAGGGATTATATAAGTTCACTACCCGGTACATGCAGTCCATATATCGGAACTAAACTTTAAAAAAATTCATTTATTTATTCATTAAAAAATTAAAAGTTAAAAAAATAATGTTTTAAATTCTATGGATTTGTGATGTCACAGTAACCAAAACAGTTACACAAATCACCCAATCAGTTTACAGCAGCCTAGCCCTGCCTATTCTACTGAAAGCTGTGCTGCCCTGCCTGTTCAGCCTATAGCCATCAAGCCCCGCCCTTTCAGCCCTTTCTTACAACAATTTAGCCACACCCATTTCACCTAAAGGATTTTAGCTCCACCCATTCAGCATACTGCAGTTTATCCCCTCCAGTTAGCATACAGCACTTTAGTCGTATTCATTTAACCTACAGTTGTTTAGCCCCGCCCATTCATTTTACAGTAGTCTAGTCCCACCTATTCAGCCTACAGCAGTCCAGCCCCACCTATTCATCTTACAGCAGTCCAGCCCCGCCCATTCATTTTACAGCAGTCTAGTCCCACCCATTTATCTTACAGCAAATTTGCCCCAACCAATTCAGCCTACAGCAGTCCAGCCCCACCTATTCAACTTACAGCAGTTTTGCCCCACCCATTCAGCCTACAGCAGTCTAACCCCACCTATTCATCTTATAGCAGTTTTGCTCCACCCATTCAGCCTACAGCAGTTTAACCCCACCTATTCATCTTACAGCAGTTTTGCTCCACCCATTCAGCCTGCAGATGTCTAACACCACCTATTCATCTTACAGCAGTTTTGCTCCGCCTATTCATCTTACAGCAGTTTTGCTCCACCCATTCAGCCTACAGCATTCTAGTCCTACCTATTCATCTTACAGCAGTTTTGCTCCACCCATTCAGCCTACAGCAGTCTAACCCCACCTATTCATCTTACAGCAGTTTTGCTCCACCTATTCATCTTACAGCAGTTTTGCTCCACCCATTCAGCCTACAGCATTCTAGTCCTACCTATTCAACTTACAGCAGTTTTGCCCCACCCATTCAGCCTACAGCAGTCTAGCTCCACCTATTCAACTTACAGCAGTTGTGCTCCACCCATTCAGCCTACAGCATTCTAGTCCTACCTATTCAACTTACAGCAGTTTTGCTCCACCCATTCAGCCTACAGCAGTCTAGCTCCACCTATTCAACTTACAGCAGTTGTGCTCCACACATTCAGCCTACAGCATTCTAGTCCTACCTATTTAACTTACAGCAGTTTTGCCCCACCCATTCAGCCTACAGCAGTCTAGCTCCACCTATTCAGCTTACAGCAGTTTTGCCCCACCCATTCAGCCTACAGCATTCTAGTCCTACTTATTCAACTTACAGCAGTTTTGTCCCACCCATTCAGCCTACAGCAGTCTAGCTCCACCTATTCAACTTACAGCAGTTTTGCCCCGCCCATTCAACCTTTCCCAGTTCTATAATATACATCAGTCTACCCCTGCCCAGTCATCATACAACAGGTTTGCCCCACCTGCTCAACCTATAGAAATTAAGCCCCGCCTACTCAGCCTACAGCAGTTTAGCCCCACCCATTCGTCCTACATCATCTTACCCCTGCCCATTCAGCCCAAATTGCAGTTTAGTAATATTCTTCTAGCCTACTGCAGTCTAGCCCTGCCCCATCAGCATCTAGCAGTTAAGCCCCACCCACTGATTATGCAGTTTTATGGCCAATAGCCACACAAACATTGTAGGTGGACCTCAAGGGATGAAAAACGCAGGCTACGGGCCCTTTAATGCATCGGTCCAGGGTTCCTATATCTGACGGTCTTTGTGGTGGACCCGAGAGCATCCTGCTTGGGGAACCTGGTGCTGGATTGTAGAATGCTGCTGTGGGGAGGAACGTAGTACGGCGGTTGCTGTCTCTTCTGGAGCTGATGTCTTTGTTACATCCTCTCCTCTTTATTCCCGCCACATGAATAGGAGAGACGGCTCTTGTTCCAGTCACCCACCTGCCGCATCACTCTTATCTGCCACAGGCTCACCGCGCCGTCTGTCTGTCTCTCTCTCTCTCTGTCTCTGTCTCTCTCTCTCTGGTTGTCACAGTAACCATCTCACCTTCTCTCTCCAGTCACACATAATGAGGTGAGTGTGCCAAGGAGGAGGGCTGGGGAGGGGGTTAAAGGGAGAGTAAGGTGGAGGGGGGGGGCTTAATATGAAAGAATGCTTTATTGAAGTCATGCCAAATATGTGTTTTCTGTACATCGCATTCAGCACACATCCCCCCATACCCAACCCGTGTGTGGTAAATGCCTTTTTTACTGAAACGCGGTGCTGACAGGAAGCACCCGCTGCACATACGAGGCAAGAAAAGAATAAAGGAGTGAGTGAAGCCGTGCAGGAAAGAGAGAGAGAGAGAGAGAGGGAGAGAGAGAGACAGTGACTTAGCATCTGTGCTCGTGGTGGTGTTGTTATTCATTCTAGAAAACCCTCACAAAGCTCTCAGTTTTCCTCCTCCTACGCATGCACTCACTCACGCCCTTGTATGTCTGTCAGCCTACCACCCCCCCAAAGCCCCCCACCTCCCCCCAATGCACACTCTGTGGCTATTTTCTAACCAGCAGTCTGCCTCCAGACAAAAGAAAAGCTCCGCAGCTCATATGCTTTATCTCTGCGTGCCATAATTGCCTTTCACTCAAACGCAATAACATAATCATTAACAGCTAATCACCCCGCTCTCGTACAGTTACGATGACGATCGTGAAGCGCTATAAAATTCACCAAACTGCACCTCACGCACCCCATTACCTCGCACGCTTACTTCTCCTTAGTCTGTTTTGTGATTACCCACTCATCGTCAAAACAGTATCTGCACCCAGAGGGAAGTGTGGGATTGCGGTGGTGTTGGGAAGGAAGATAAAGGTGACCAGGATCAATAACTGATGATGAATTTAGACTGATATGATCAATATTTATTGAGCTACACATACAGAAGTCTGTCTCTCAGTACGGTGTTCTGGGGCGGCCATGTTTGCTAACCCAACACGCCAGACGTCTCGGTATGGAGCTGTAGAGGTTCCTAATGGAGTCCTGTGATAATGCATCCCATGCAGCTTGAACATCCTCACACAGTTCCTGCAGATGGTGCGGTAGGGGTGGAGGTGGAGTGACACCGGGCCTCCTGGACGCGTGACGCATGACGACTAACCATGGTGCACAGATTCGTTGGCCTTCCCTGCCACAATTCCGAGGAGAATTCCCTGTAGACTGGGATTTGTGCCACTGCTGGTAGACCCGTATGACCGTACGCTTCTATACACCTGCAGATTCAGCTACTTCCTTCACACAATGGTCTTTGGCCACACCCACATGACCAGTCACTCCTCTTAGCCAATCATTAACATCTGCTCTGGAGCGTTTTCCACACATGGAACGAGACATTCCCTGCACTGTAGCACCTCTTCCCAATCTATGGATCCCATCACTCACACCCCACAGGGATTTCTAGCCCCATCATCCCTGTGCAGTGCCATCTGCAGGAGCCTGAAGTTACTACAACCTTAAACACACAAGGTGATTGAATTACTAATAGTAACCACCCGGAAAAATATCTTTATACATGAACTTCCTTTGCACGTTAAGAAGTTTTGGACATACAGTACAAGGTTGAGTTCTGATAGCGAGGATATCGTAGACTAGCAGTCTTAGTTATACTGAGTCCAGTAATATCGAATCCCACCAGTGCGGATGTAAATGCATTCAATTAGACCACAAGAGCAGATGATTGCTGCTATGAAAACGTTTTCTGGTCTCCGGGTTGGGAATTCAGGGGCTCGTTTTCCGCAGCCATCGCAGACAGCCTCTCAGGCCTGGTGCGTGTAATCAGTCTTCCTCATCAGCCCATTCACCTCCTTGACGAGGACTCCACAATGACTCATTTGATGTAACCGTTGAATCGAGACAATATTTACAGTCTTCTCCATCTTGTAGCGCCGAGCGCTGACCGAAGCGCCACTCGCGTTTCCTTCGCTCCCTCTTTTCTCTCCCTCCGCCGTTTCTGGCGTCAGCCTAATTAGTCACATCTGACGTTAATTACATGAAGTGTAGGAAGTCACAATCTCAAGTAGATCAAATTAGGCGCTACGCGGAGCCTGAAGTGTCTCGTTTTCTGCCTGCTCAGAGACGCTCCCCCGACCCGCACGCAAACACTCACGTGACTCTTAGTCTCACCCTCTGCTGCTAAATGGGATCTTAGCGGAGGAAAATCACCCCACTGGAATCGTTAAGTGACTGTCTGCTTACTTCACAGCGAGACGCCTTTTACACCATGGGGCACAGAAACCATATTTCGGCACAGCTCATTATGCCACATGTTCTACTGATCAGCCGCGAGTCCAAGTTGTGACATCCCTGCAAACAGCAAAGCATGTTACACATTAAGAGCTGCTCAAGCTAGATTAGTAACATCTGTTACACGGATATATACTCATAGTCAAGAAACAGCTGCACCCAGAAGGAGGTGTGGGAGTGTGGTGGTGTTGGGAAGGAAGATGCAGGTTACCAGGATCAATAACTGATGATACATATAGGCTGATATGATCAATATTTATCGAGCTACACATACAGAAGTCTGTCTCTCAGTATGATGGTGGGCCGCCATATTGGCAGGGAGTTGTCGAGGTTCCTAATGGTGTCCTGTGATAATCCATCCGATGTGGCTTGAATGTTCTCACACACTTCCTGCAGAGTTTGTGGTATAGGGTGGAGGTGGGATGACTTCTGGATGTGTGGACAACATTATGAATGAGCATAACAGGTCCCTTTTAAACAAATCATGCTTAATTTGGGCTTTCCGGTCCATTTACAGGCTTAATTCAACATTAATAAACCCACTGATGTGAGTGATTAGTAAAAATAATAATCCAGTGCAAAATTTGGGATTATGCTCAACATCCCGGCTTCCACACTGGTTTTGATGGAGTTGCAGTTGAATAAAGCTGACTTTGGCAAAGTAATGGGAAAAGTACTGTAACGAGTGAGTTCAACAGTGAGATGAAATAATCATTCATCCTCCTTTGACAGTCCTGCAGTTAGAACTACTGGAGTGTACTTAGTTTATTCTTAGCCCGGAAGGAAATAGCTTTCCGCGACCTTTTCACACCTCTGAAAATCTGGTGTGCTTTTTCGAGGGGGCAGACTGACCTTGTACGCAGTGGCCTGGATAAACTAGCTTGTCAATTTAATTAAAAATACCAGGTGGCGCCGCCCGAACGCATGTTATAGAAATGCATGAGCTTCTGCAATGGCTTTAATTCAAGATCAGCTGCTTCCCGGTGTCACTAACCTCCAAAGACTGCTGGAGCAAAAGGTCAAGTCCTGCTGGTGAGGTGAAACCAGACTGATTTTCTGAAGCAGTGTTGCACAGTGTAAGGCTAGTACTGCCCCTCAGTTCATACATTATGCACTACATTCTAACACTGTAGGGTGCAGACTTCACTATAGTACTGATTTTTAATTTTCAAGCACTAATTACTAATATATAATTACTAATACTAGTTAGCTGTGATGTATCATGAGCAGCTACCATTCTGAACTTTTCATACTGGATTATAATCCCTCCACAGTTATTACCGTTAGACTGTAAACGCTACACACGCTGCAGATTCATACTGGATTATAATCACTCCACAGTTGTTCACTGTAACACCACAGATTCATGCTGGATTATAAATCCCTCCCACATTCTTACTGTCAACCATGACACTACACACACGCTGCAGATTCATACTTGATTATAATCCCTCCACAGTTATTACCGTCAGACCGTAAACACTACACACGCTGCAGATTCATACCGGATTATAATCACTCCACAGTTATTACTGTCAGACTATAAACGCTACACACGCTGCAGATTCATACTGGATTATAATCCCTCCACAGTTATTACTGTCAGACTGTAAACACTACACACGCTGCAGATTCATACTGGATTATAATCCCACCACAGTTATTACCGTCAGACCGTAAACACTACACACGCTGCAGATTCATACTGGATTATAATCCCACCACAGTTATTACCGTCAGACCGTAAACACTACACACGCTGCAGATTCATACTGGATTATAATCCCTCCACAGTTATTACCGTCAGACTGTAAACACTACACACGCTGCAGATTCATACTGGATTATAATCCCTCCACAGTTATTACCGTCAGACCGTAAACACTACACACACAGCAGATTCATACCGGATTATAATCACTCCACAGTTATTACCGTCAGACTGTAAACACTACACACGCTGCAGATTCATACTGGATTATTATCCCTCCACAGTTATTACTGTCAGACTGTAAACACTACACACGCTGCAGATTCATACTGGATTATAATCCCACCACAGTTATTACCGTCAGACCGTAAACACTACACACGCTGCAGATTCATACGGATTATATCCCTCCACAGTTATTACCGTCAGACTTGTAAACACTACACACGCTGCAGATTCATACTGGATTAAATCACTCCACAGTTATTACCGTCAGACTGTAAACACTAACCACGCTGCAGATTCATACTGGATTATGTTCCCTCCACAGGTATTACTGTCAGACTGTAAACCTACACACGCTGCAGATTCATACTGGATTATAATCCCACCACAGTTATTACCGTCAGACCGTAAACACTACACACGCTGCAGATTCATACTGGATTATAATCCCACCACAGTTATTACCGTCAGACCGTAAACACTACACACGCTGCAGATTCATACTGGATTATAATCACTCCACAGTTATTACCGTCAGACTGTAAACACTACACACGCTGCAGATTCATACTGGGATTATAATCCCTCCACAGTTATTACTGTCAGACTGTAAACACTACACACGCTGCAGATTTCATACTGGATTATAATCACTCCACAGTTTATTACCGTCAGACTGTAAAACACTACACACGCTGCAGATTCATACTGGAATTATAATCCCACCACAGTTTATTACCGTCAGACCGTAAAACACTACACACACGCTGCAGATTCATACTGGATTATAATCCCTCCACAGTTATTACGTCAAGACTCTGTAAACACTACACACGCTGCAGATTCATACTGGATTATAATCCCTCCACAGTTATTACCGTCAGACTGTAAACACTACACACGCTGCAGATTCATACTGGATTATAATCCCTCCCCACAGTTATTACGCCGTCAGACTGTAAAAACTACACACGCTGCAGATTCATACCGGATTATAATCACTCCACTGTTATTACTGTCAGACTGTAACACTACACACGCTGCAGATTCATACTGGATTATAATCACTCCACAGTTATTACTGTCAGACTGTAAAACACTACAACACGCTTGCAGATTCATACTGGATTATAATCCCTCCACAGTTATTTTACAGTCAGACGTAAACGCCTACACACCGTCTGCAGATTTCCGATTAAATCACTCCACGGTTATTACCCTTCACTACTGTACACGCATGCAACACGCTGCAGATTCATACTTGGATTATAATCACCCCACAGTTATTACCGTCCAGACTGTTTTCTAAAACATCTACACACTGCTGCCGATTCATACTGGATATTAAATCTCATCCACGGTATTATCCGTCAGACTGTAAACACTACACACGCTGCAGATTTCATACCGGGATTATAATCTCTCCACAGTTATTACCGTCAGACCCCGTAAACACTACACACGCTGCAGATTCATATCTGATTATAATCACTCCACAGTTATTACCGTCAGACTGTAAACACTACACACGCTGCAGATTCATACTGGATTATAATTCATCTCCACAAGTTACTTTACCGTCAGACTGTAAACACTAACACACGCTGCCAGATTTCATACCGGCATTATAATCCTCCACAGTTATTACCGTTCAGACTGTTAAACACATACACGACACACGCTGCAGATTCATACTGGATTTTATAATCCCAACAAACAGTTTTTTTTTTATTATTACGTCAGTCAGACTGTAAACACTACACCACGCCTGCAGGAACTTCCATAAACTGAAATTATATCTCACCACAGTTTTATTTAACTGGCAGAACTGTAAAAACCCACTAAAACACAAAACGCTGCAGAATTTTTCATTACCTGAAGATTTATTAAGTCATCTCTACACATGTGTTAGTTACCAGTCAGAAACCTGTAAACACTACACTACGCTGCAAAGATTCAGAGCTTGTATTTAATAATTCCCTTCCACAGTTTTTTTTTTTAAATACTGTTCAGACTGTAAACACACTAACCAAACAGGCTGCCAGATTCACTGACTGGATTAAATAATCCCTCCCACAGTTTTTATTAACTGGTACAGGACTGTAAAAAACACTACACACGCGGAATGCAGATTTCATCACTGGATAATAAATCCGCGTTCCAACAGTTTTTGATTACTGTCATTACCGTCAGAACTCGTAAACAAACTTACAACAACGCTGCCAGATTTCCCATAACTGGGATTTTATAATCAACCTCACAGTTTATTACCAGGTTGACAGACTCGTAATAAAGCACTACTAACACAGCGCTGCAGATATCCATACTGGAAATTTACAATACCCTTCACACACGCTTATTTAGGCCGCGTCAGATCTCATTAGTAAAAACACTACACACAACGCTTTGCAACGATTCATGACATACGGGATTATTTACAATCCCTCCACAGTTTGTTATACCGTTCCCCAAGAAACATACTGTAAAACACTACATCACGCTGCAGATTACATTATACCGGAATTAAGATAATCACCGCACAGTTAATTATTACTGTCAAGACCCCTGTAAAACCACTACACACGCTGCAGATTTCATACCGGAATTATACTCCCTCCACAAGTTTATTACCGTCAGAACTGTTAAAGCCACTAAACCACACCGCTGCAAGATTCATAGCCGGATTATTAAATCCCCCTCCACTTGTCCCTCCCTAACTGTTCCTGAAACAAATAAATTCTTAGTGTTCTCCCTACAAGTACCCATCATGCATTTAAACAACAAAGTTCCACTGTGGAATTCCCTACCGGTGACCTGGCCCTAAGCCTAGCTTCAGAGCTGAGTTAAGTAATGCAACCAATGTAGCATTATGGTCGCCTCCACATTGTCCCCTGAGTCGTCCTAGGATCTTTCTCCGCAACAATGTTGGAAACCCCACGAAACCACCAAACTAACTGAAGTGCAGAAAACCTTAGATTGAAATGGAGTTCATGAGTTTCCATGACATAACCAGTTTCCCCCCCCCCCCTGAAGTTAAAAGTATAACAATGGAGTGAAGTTTCGAGATTTAAAGTTTCGCAGGGCTGACAATCTTTGGGCCTGGAGCAAAAAAAAACCCTCCAATCTTGGAGACCCTATTCCCCAAACGACGCACAGAAGTTATGTAAAATATAATGCAAAAAATTTTCCCCGTTAGCCAAGCAGAACGAAAGCTAGTAGGAAAACCTAAACAGCGTGGCCCCCCAGGTTTTAACACACCTAAGCCGTTAATCCAGACTCCCTCTGTTCTTGTTGGGTGTATGTGGTGTGTAATAAATGAAATGGGAGATTTCCCATCATTATTCATCTACTAAACTGGACAACAGAAACGCAAGTTTTTATACCCCCCCCCGTCCCCAGTCCCCCCCCAAGAAGACACCAAGTTCACCTCCTGGTGCCTCTGGGTTGGCCCCCATTTTCTTTTCACCAGTTAAAACATTGAACCTTCCCAAGGCCCCACAAAGCAGGTGTAGCTTCTCTAAACCTTCAAGGTATATCGGAGCAGAGCTAGCATGTTAACAACAGATGCTCTGATGGTTCCGTTTTTTTTTTTTTCATGTTGGCTGCCTGGAGTGTCGCCTTAGGAACATCTGAATTTGAGTTGAAGTTGAGTTCAACTTTGCTAAACCTTGGCTAACGTTACCTACAAGTTAAAAATGAAGTTTTTTTTTTTTTAATTTAAGGGTATTTTCAAATCTAATGATGTTTTTTTACCATATCGGAATGTTCCCATGTTTAACTAAGGCGTAAACGTTTTTTCTGTTTTTCTGTTCAAGGTTGAGTGTTTTTTTGTTGAGGAATGCTTTGTCCCCCCCCAGATTATGCCCCCTAGCATGGGATGTCAATAAAAAACCCAAAACATTCTCAGTTGCGTGTTAACGTTTTTTTTTTCCGGGAAAATGTTTTTTATGGATTTTTTTTTACTGGAGAACTTGCAATGGGCGAAAATGAAAAAACAGGCCTGGAATTGCTGGTGGGGAGCAACCCGAAAAACGTGGTTGTTTTGTGGAACCACCCTTCGGTTTGGTTTGGTCCCCCAGCCTCGCACAAGGGGTTTTCCCCGAGAGTTTTTTTTTTTTTAATATTGCGACTATTCCCTGCAGTTTTTTTGTATTTTTATTTATTTGCTCTGCTCCCTCCGTCCCGTCCTGCCTTTTTTTTTTCCAAGTGTTTTTTTGTGTCTTTTTTTGTCATTCCTTCTTTCCCCCACAAATACCCTTTCTAAATTAAACCCAGGCAAGTAGACGAGCACAAATATTTAAACTGTAAACACTGAAGATTAAAGCCGTGGACGGGCGACGCAGCGTGCGGTGCCCTTTGAGGAGTAAATTCGAGGATTGTCATGTTTTTGGCTTTTTCCTGGCCTTTTGGGCGTTAAAAATGGGTGTAAAAATTGGTGGGCTACATGAAAGCTTTGCATTGGCCCCCTGTTTTACTTCCAGCCCACTCGCGGGCGCGCCCAGAGTAGGCCTATGAAAGATTAAACAGCTCTAATTTTGTTTGATAATCTCTCTTAACGGAGTCCTCCCCCAACAACCCGAAAGTGGGGCCGGTAGAGGGGGGGACAGGCAAATCTGGGGGGGATAAAAATTTTCCCCAAACGAATGCCCCTCCCTCCTAGCCTGCCCAGGGGGCTCCCCCAAATGGGGCTTTTTTCCAGGCAAGCAAAGGAACTCCCAGGGGCTTGTGCAGTTGATTTTCACTTTTAAACAGCCGAACACCGTAAGGGAAGAGAACCAAAACGCGAACAGCCCTGGAGGAAGTTTAAATTTTATGATTCTCTCATCATGCGTGCGTACAGTACACAGAGCTGGGTGTTTTTTTACCCTTGATTGTATCTATGGGGCCAATACATTCACTAAACTGTGTCCGTGGTTCATTAATTCCGAAATAAAGATTTTTTTTGAGATAAATATTGGTGGGATATTCAGTGGGGGTTTTTTGAGATATTTTTAACATGTTATTTTTTTTTTTCATTCTGCCAATACTGCCTTCTTGCAAAGGGCCCCACAGCAACAGCCCACAAATAAAAACAAGTAATCATTCCAACAAATGGCAACTTTTAAACAAGGAGAAGGGCCCCAAAAAAAAACCTCATCTAAACTTTAATGTAGTCCCAATGGAAACCAGAAACGTCCCTTTCCAAACAGTTTTTTTTTGTTTTGGGGGCCTTTTTCTGTTGGTTCCCTTCACCTGAGATTCTCAAAAAAAAAAAAAAAAACATAAGTGTAAACAGCAGCTGCTGGTGTGTCAATGATGCATAAAGTAAAAATGGTTGACCGAATACTGTGTTTGCATTCAATTTGGGGGCTTCCATTATTTTAAGTTTGAAGTCCCCAAGTTCCAAAATTTTCATTTCTATTGGTTCCCCCGCTTTTTTTTTTAAACCCAACAGTCCCCCCCCCTCAAAAGCAGCGTTAACAGAAAATTCTGTCCCCCCCCCAGCCTCAGTGGGAGCAAATTCCCCAAAAAGGCAACAGAGGCACGGAAGAACCTCCCTCAGAGCAAGAAACCTTGAGTGGAAGCAAGACTCAAAAGGGGACTCCGTCCTCTTCCTCTTCTATGAATAGGAGAAGTGCTGGGTGTTTTTGAGGCAGGGAACGAAACGTCCGATTAGTCCGTGATCATGATCGTCGGGTGGACATCACCCCCTCGCAGCATAAGACAAGGAGAAGTTTCATGGTAGGCAAAAAGAAAGGCCATTGTGGCCAAGCCCGAGGTGCATAGTGGACGCAAAGCGATCAGAAGCCCGCCACAGGATGGGCCAAGTAAGGCTCCACAGCCCGACCACTAACGCTCCGGAAGCTGCAACCCAGTTTTAATTCATCACGGTTTAGTTTCCTTGACAGGTAGCAGGGAAACTAATTACCAAAGGCTTAACTGAACAGATACGGTTTAAGCCTAGACTTGAAGACTGGGGCTGAGTCCTGAACACAGACTGGAAAGTTTTTTATTTTCCCCAAAGCTGGGGGGCCCTTTTTTCGAATTAAAACAGGCCCAACCACCCCCTGAAAATGTAACCTTATTTAATTTTTCCTCCTGTACTAATAGTGTGTGAGTGCCCTGTTTTTTTTTCAAACGGTGTTGGGAGTTTCCCGTTGGTCAGTGCATAGTACGAGATAAGCTTGCTGAGGAGTCAGAATTTGGCACAACACAGGAAATGATCCCGTGTTCAGCACCTCACAGCATGTCACTCAGCATTTCCCCATGGTCATGTTCAATTAAAGCCAGAATTTGGTCATTATGTCTTTACTGCGTTATTTAAGGTGTAACAGGAAAGTTCGAGCAAGAAGAAGCTTTGGAAGAAACAAGGAAAGCTGAACTCTTGAACCTCAATTGGTTTTTAATGGCTGGTAGTAGATTTGAAGCCGATCAAACCCTCAAGAAATAGTTTTTTTTTTTATATACGGGGCCCTTGGGCCTTGTAACTGTTAATGATCGTTTCAGATGGGACATTTTTTAACTAAGTAAGCTGGCAAGGCTTTTTGGTTTTTGGGTTGTGCCCTGCTGTACAGTGGTGACAATTTCAGTTGGGATTGCCCATGTTAAAAACTTACACATCACTTTTCCAACGTAAACGATAAATGCTCATCTATATCAGTTTTTTTCTTTTTTTCCCCAGTTATTCAGCGAAATCTAAGTATACAGCCGACCCTACTTGACCCCTCCTGTTTTTTTGGTTATCACACCACCTGAATTGCCCACCAAAACCACATTCCAGTATGTATTTGATGCCCCTGGACTCCCCTGGGAATAGCCCAGTCCAATTGGTTTCACTGAGGACACAAACCCCAGGAATTACTGTTTTTTTTTTGTTTGGATTCGTTCCTAACCCTCTCCCTAGTTTCTCAGTGATGGCGTCTTGAACACCTACACGTCCTTTCATACCCATAGCACTGAGTCGTCTCCTCAAAGTGGAGGAATGGACAGAACCACCTATGGTTGTTTCCCGAGCTTGATTATCTCCTCCCTATTACAAGTGATGTATGTCCGATGGGACGACTTTGGTGCTCTAACTGGTCTTCCAGGTGGTTGTTAGGAGACCCATCATCTCTGTAGCTTTTAATCATTTCCTAGTATTTTCCCTGTAGTGGTTTTGTAGTGGCCGATGGCGAGAGTGTGACATCTCTTGCCCATCCTGAAGCTGTTCCAGTCTCCTGGTGGAAGGAAACAAGTCCGGCCTACAGCGGCGGACTGGAGATGCGAGCGGTGCTGTTTTTTTATTTTTTTCTTCTTCCGTGTTTTTTCCTTTCGCTCAGCTGAGTTTGTGTTTTTGATTTTAAAGGACTTTTAAGGTTGATGTAAACGGTCCGCAGAAATGAAAACCACAGATTCCCCTCCAATAATTTGGGAATCCTGCCGGCCTGGCAACTAAAAGGCGCTGTAACGGAGCCCTAAATTGGAAAAGTAAGTCCCACAAACGGCCCACCTGGGCCGGAGCGCGAGAGAAGAAAAATGGTAAAAACGGCGGTAAAAATGATGCCTGGGTTATGATATTTGTAATTGGTTTTGCTTAATAGAAAACCGGAGAAAAAGCATTGCGTTTGTAAGGAGTGGTGTGGAGCAATGTTGTAGGAATGATGAAAGAGGAGCGTAAATGGCCCATGCCAGTGGGTGGAGCGCCCTGGAGTATTTCCCCTCTCTTCATGTCCATTCGTTTCAATGTAGAGATCCGTAACGTGAAAACCGGAGTTCCGGAGTTTGGGGGGGGGATCCTTTCACTCTTTGGACAAACATCCCTCAGGGGGAGCCGCGGGGGCACTTTTGGGGTGGGATTTTTTTTTTTTTGTTGTAAAAGTAATTTCAAAGGCCCTCCGGGGGCAACCACCAGAGCCCTTTTTGGAATACTTTTGTCCCAATTTTTTTCAGTCCTCTGGCTTGTTTTTTTCCCGATAAACAAGCAGGAGTTAGAACACCTAATTAATTCCCCCCTCACTGCTGATGTTAACATCGAAAAATAACATCTATCTGATTCCCCCAGTTATACGTTCCCTTTTTTACGCTAAAGGCTTGAATAGTGGAATTATTCTTACACCAAATCAAGCCAAAACCGTAAAGGGGATTTCCATCAATTCTGTCCCAGATTTTTTGCGTAGTTCAGATAAAATAAAGCCATTAGGTTGTTTTACATGAAAGGAAATGGTTAGGAATGCGCTTCATGAGTCTGAGACACTGTTTTACTGTAGGTTTGAGATCAGTTTGGCCTTGGATATGTGCAGAGGTAGAGCAAAACCCAAAAACAACTCATCTCAGATCATCCACTGTTCTACCATCATTGATATTCCATATGGAAATATGTAATTCACCCTTTAAATTCGACCTGTTGCTCTGAAAAAGTGCTTCTCCAGAGGTTCTCCAAGGGTTTTTTTTCTTTCCCAGGGTTTTCCTTCATAATGGCAATGGTTTTATACCCACTTGCTTACTAAGACAGTTGGCCCCTTTTGTTTTAAAAGTTATTTTTGAATTTATCCCGTTTCCAGCCACGTTTTGAACCCCGGTTCCGTTTGAGAACACACGTTTTGTTGGTTTTTATGCCTCCAATTTAAAACCGAACCCGTTTAACTCTCATTTCCCCACTAATAAATACAATTAAATTTCCCCCAGCTTGGAAACCAAAGAATGTTAAGTTTTTTCGTCAGCACGACCATGATGACATCTATGGGTGTGTCAGTTTTTGAATGATGGAACGGCGAAGGTTTCCCCCACCATTGGATGAACCCCCAGTGGCCTTTTCCCTGAATAAAGCCTCTTTTTTAATTAGACAAAATGTTAGAATATGGGTATAATGGGTTTTTTATATATTAGAAATTAATGGGTTCTATATGTATATAGAAATATGGTATATGTTTATAATAGAAAAAATATGGGTGATATGATTATATAGTATGGTTTAATTATTTTTTTTTTAATATAAGAATAAATGGGTATATGTGATTTATAATAATACGGATATAATGGTTAATATAAATATGGGTTTATTAATGTTGGGATAATGGAATATGGGGTATATGTGTAATTATAGAATATTGGTTATATGGTAATGTAGGAATATGGGGTATAATTTTTTTATATAGAAATATGGGGTTTTATATGTTGATTATTAGAATATGGGTATATGTTATAATAGAATTGTATATATGTTATATAGAATATGGGTATAGTGATATGGGTATAGGGGTATGTGGAAGAATAGAATATGGGTTATATGTATGTAGGATATGGGTATATGTATTATAGATATGGGTCATTATGTTAAATATAGAACAATAGTATGTGTAATATATAGGAATATGGGAATATATATTGTATAGAATATGGGAATTATGTGAGATATGTAAATGGGTATATGTAATGTAGGATATGGGTATATGTTATATAGATATGGGTATATGTAATATAGAATATGGGTATGTGTAATATAGAATATGGATATATGTAATATAGAACATGGGTATATGTGATATAGAATATGGGTATGTGTAATGTAGAATATGGGTATGTGTAATGTAGATATGGGTATATGTGTGATATACCCTTATAGGGTATAAAACATGTGGAATGTAAAATAGCTGGGTATGTGTTAATGTAGATTTGGGTATCATGTGATATATGGCAATATGGGTTACACCGAACATCAGAGCTCTTAAATGAGTTGGAACCTTTTAGGTATAAAACCCAGACTGTAAAATGAGCTGGTTTTGTCTCTAACTGCACTAACCAAGCACACCGCCATTTTCTAAATAAGGTCATATGTTCACCCACTGTCATGTGACTGCATCCAGGATGTTGGGTGTAGGTCACTCAGGGACCCCGTGTGTTTAGGTGAAGGGTAAAGCTGTATAAAGAACTGTACAGACGGCTTGTGACACATACGTCCCTGTGGGCTCTTTGGGTTAGGAGTGTAAAGCACCATAAACTTTTGTTTATTTTCCTGAACATCTGTGTTAGAGTGTAACTGTGGGCTGACTGGTCTTTAAAAGGTCAGGAGACAGAGCCATTATGAACCCTGGGAAAGCAAATGATCCTTTTTCTTGTTTTCTCTTTATGTTTGCCCTCAATCATAAATCAAGCAAAGTAGAAACGCAAAGTCATTTGTAGAGAAACAGTGATAACCCTGCTGCCCGTCTGGGAATTACACAGGGAGCTGGTAGATAACACTTCAATTATTGCAGCCGCCTCGCAATTATTTCAACTGAGGAACTGAACCAGATGTTTTTGTTTTATATATCAAACCGTGACTCACTGCATCGATATTGAAACTACATTTTCACATACCTATATATTGTGTTTTTGGAAAAATGGAAAAATGATCTGCAGTTATTCCGGAACTGCTCATTTTCCGGGCCTGGAATAAAACTATAGTAACCTCAATTATCGATTAACTTACAGCCACTGCAGTTTCTTATCATGGTCTAGAATGTAGATGGCTATAATGGAAATAATTTTATAATATTGCATGTAGTATATAGGGCTGGAAATTGAAAATCATATAGACAGAAGTTCTCCTTGTACTTATTGAGTATTGTAAGAGTATGTATTTTTTTAGCATCTAATTTAATCAGCTTAATCGGCCTATTTGAGCCAATCAGCATCCTATTTCAGAAATTTAAACAGGTATGCATGATAACATAAGCAGTCTGAATAAATATAAGCATAAACAAAAACACCAAAATATTTTTTTTTTGTAAAAACTTTTTTTAACTATAGAACCAGAAATTTTTATATTTAAATATATTATATTTTTTTATATTCATCGCTGAAAAAAAACATGCATCTCCATTTTTATTGATTTGTACTTTTCTGCATAATTTGACCACAGCCTCTGTTTACACTGTGTGGGAGTTTCACGATGAACGGACCAATAGAAATGACCCAAAACTGCTGGGAAAAAAGTCTGGTTCCATTGACTTACATTAGAATTAAATTAGGTTTTTGTCCTCTCCTGTAAAGTTGTTATTTTGGAGACACATGTTTTCCGGTGGACAGGGACAATATGTTTGCTTTGTATTAATAGACGGTATCAAATGGAAAAGTATCGGTCAAGAACTATCAGGATTGATATCCAAAAATGACCCAGGCTTTTGTGGTAGGGTGTAATGAGGGACAAACAGATTTTATGAGCGCTGAGCTGAAATGAAGGCGGGGTTTATTTAACAGGTTTGTAGTCAGACACGGCAGCAACAAGAGGAAAGCAGACATAACAAAAGAGCAAGGCCGAGTTAGAGTCAAGAAACAGGCAGGCGATGAAACCAGGCAAACAATCAGACCAGTCAAAGTACCAAAATCTTCAAAGACAAAAGAGTAAATCAGTAAATCTGAGTCAGAACCAGAGTAACAAACAAGCAGAGAGACCCAGTGAGTAAGCACAGAGGGGCCATACTTCACAAAGGGTCAGTGTGAGAGAGGAGCACATATACAACCAAACTAGATTAACAGCAGGTGTGTGATCAATACTCTGGTGGGTTGGTTGGTGGTTGGTGTAGCTCAGCAGATAACACCACAACCTACCAAGGTGTCACCACAACATGTGGGAGACTGGGGTTCGAATCCCGGTCTGGGTGACTATGCTGAGCCACACCAATAAGAGTCCTTGGGCAAGACTCCTAACACCACACTGGCTCTGGATGTGAACGTCAGCTACATGCTGTAAATGTAAATCGGGTGGTGGGTTATGGGAAATGGAGTCCGGGAGATCGGGGTGAGAAGAGAGCAAGCAGGCGTGACATAAGGGCAGTTGTCACTGTCTATGGATGGGGTGAAAAGGTTCTGTTAAGTCTAATAAATTCTCATTAATAAATATAAATTAGCATTGGTGTGCCCCAGGTATCTACTTTGGGCCCATGTCAGTAACCTCTTTTTGGTCTGCCTTGTGGAGATCAGTATGCATTCAGGGGATAAAACAAAATTGTAAATTGTGTCAGAATGGCTTTACTAAACACAAAGCTGATAGTGGCTGCTCTCTTTTCTGAGCAAATGAAGGAAAGACATGGTGATACCAGCACTCGGTGGCTAAAAACCAGGCTTGCTTCTGAATCTCTTTAGCACTGTCGAAGCTGTATTAGCAAGCTGACACAGTCCCACTGCAACACAAGCTGCATTTAAAGGTGCTTGCCACAAAATTACAAAGTCCTTTAAAATATTATTTTTACATTTGATTTAACCCAGTCTCAGACTGAGGTCTTTTAAAGGGGCCTTATCTTAGAAAAACTGAGGCTGTTTTAATCAAAATATTTCTGAAATTTCAAAATGCATCGGTCGCCTCCTATTCAGCCCACACATTCAAAAGACAATATCCATTTGCATGTATCCATCTATTCAGCACACTGATTTGGCCCTGCCCACTAACAGTGAAGTTGGAAGGAGTGTTTTCAGCCATTTTAAATGAGGCAGCCAATCAGAACAGGCCTCATTTACATATATCAACTGAAAGGCACAATGGCAAACTGGGAAATGGTCATGTAAAATGCTTTCCATAAATCCACACAAATACACAAACGTCACAAGTGGACCTCGGAGGGGAAAAATAAAGGGCAGGAACAAAGTGGGACACGGGCCCCTTAAAACCGCTCAGTCACATCGCTGCTTAACATGTGAATGTTATCAGTTTCCCAGGCTGATTTGAGGAGGGGGAAGAAAAATGCTGCTGTCTTCTGAAACGGTGGCCTACGCTCATGAATATTCATGAGGGAACGCACTGAAAGAGAGAGAGAGAGAGAGAGAGAGAGAGAGAGAGAGAGAGAGAGAGAGAGAGAAAGGAACGGGGTGGGGGGAGGCCAATCGGAGCTCTGCAGACGTGTCAACATCAGCGGTTTAATGGCTTGAATCTAACACAGGCCAATTAAAAGGCAGGCGTAGTGCACAGGGTGGGCACAGGGGTGGGCTTCCATTCATTTGAGAGGAAATTGAGGTTGAAATTACGCATTGTTCAGCCACGTGGACCAGAGCTGAGCAAACAGCAGCCTTTACCAACACTGAACCGCTTACAGTTAGAGAGGAAGAGAGAGAGAGAGGGAGAGGCAGAGAGAGAGGCCGAGAGAGAGAGAGAGAGAGAGAGAGAGAGAGAGAGAGAGAGAGAGAGAGAGAGAGAGAGGGAGAGGCAGAGAGAGAGAGAGAGAGAGGGAGAGGCAGAGAGAGAGGCCGAGAGAGAGAGAGAGAGAGAGAGAGAGAGGGAGAGGCAGAGAGAGGAGTTTTAAGAGAGATTAGGCAGAGGCAGAGAGAGAGAGAAAGCCATAATAGCCTAAACAACACAGAAAAAACCACTATAAAGATTTAAGCTGTAAAAATGTTATATAACGTTTTCAATAAATACCGTCTGGTACCATGCAGGAGGCATCATTGTTTTGTTTCCAATAAATTCTAGCAGGTTGTATATATTAAATAAATGTCTAAGGACACCCATGCAGCTGTCCCAATCAGCACATTAGTAAAATAGCAACCAAATAAACAGTAGTAGTAACAAGTAAAAAATGTTATAGTAACCTTACATGCTAATACAATGAAAACACACCTGTAATGCTAACCAGGAGGCAGGAAGTGTTGGCTAACCAATCGGGACTAAAGTTAGAAATAAGCAGGTGGGAGGAACACAATTAGAAATTAGAACAGTAGAAGTAAGGACACCAGTGCAGCTAACCAATCAGCACTCAGTAGTAATGCTAACCAATGAGGACTCAGTAGTAGTAATGCTAACCAATGAGGACTCAGTAGTAGTAATGCTAACCAATCGGGACTCAGTAGCAGTAATGCTAACCAATGAGGACTCAGTAGTAGTAATGCTAACCAATCGGGACTCAGTAGTAGTAATGCTAACCAATCGGGACTCAGTAGCAGTAATGCTAACCAATCGGGACTCAGTAGCAGTAATGCTAACCAATGAGGACTCAGTAGTAGTAATGCTAACCAATCGGGACTCAGTAGCAGTAATGCTAACCAATTGGGACTCAGTAGCAGTAATGCTAACCAATTGGGACACAGTAGCAGTAATGCTAAGCAATCAACACTCAGTAGTAGTAATGCTAACCACTTAGAACTGAGTAGCAGTAATGCTAACCAGTTAGCACTTAGTAGCACCAATGCTAAGCAATCAACACTCAGTATGAGTAATGCTAACCAATAAGAACTGAGTAGCAGTAATGCTAACCAATAAAAACTCATAAGTAGTAGTAATGCTAACCAGTCAACACTCAGTAGCAGCAATGCTAACCAATCAGGACTCAGTAGCAGTAATGCTAACCAGTTAGCACTCAGTAGCAGCAGTGCTAACCAATCAGGGCTCATTAGCAGTAATGCTAAGCAATCAACACTCGGTAGCAGTAATACTAACCAATCCAAACCCATTAGTACTAGTAATGCTAATCAGTCAGCAATAGTAATGTTAACCAGTCAACACACACCAGCAGTATTGTTAACCAATCAGAACTCAGTAATAGCAGTAATGTGAAATAATTAAGACTTAGTAGTAGTAGTGCTAACCAATCAGCAGTCAGCAGTAGTAGTGTTAACCAATCAGCAGTTAGTATCAGTAATACCAAAACACAGTATGTAACTAATTAGCTGACGAGTCAAATACGGCGAGGTAACTGAGGCAGAATGCTGGGGAACTGAGAGCTGCGACCCTCCAGGACTGGAGTCGGACACATGGGGTCAAGGACTTTTGAAAGGCTGATGTCCGGTAGAGTCCGATAGAGGTGGCAGAAGTACTGTAGCAGTGTACTGTATAGTAAATATTAATTATGATTTATTATATTAAAGAGAGGCCTGAGACCACGCATAGAACTCAGAAGCAGTGAACGGTGATCAGTCAGCACTGGACAGTGTTCAACTTAAACTGATGATGGTAATTACAGTTAGCAAGAATGGTTTAGCCCAACGAGCAGGACGGCCTGATTAAGGCTACTGTCTGATTCTGCATCTGACCTTTAGTTAATGTCACACGTCATACAGTTTCCCATCATTCCTGCACTAGAGGACACGACAGGATCTCACCGCTCTTAATCCTCACAAGCAACTGCTGCTGAAACCACGAAGCATGAGATGTTCTGTAGGAGCCTGGCTGAACCGAGCTGGGATTAGCAGAGGAGCTAAGGTGGGCTGGGAGAAGCTGATGGAAGCTGGGACGACCTGATGGGAGCTGAATGAAGCTGAGAGGAGCTGATGGGAGCAGGCAGGTGCTGATTGGATCTGAGAGGAGCTGATGAGACATGCGGATGGAGCTAAAGGAAGCTGAGAGGGGATGCTGGAAGATGAGGGGAGCTGGTGGAAGCTGAGAGGGGCTAAGAGGAGCGGGGAGAAGCTGATGGAAGCTGAGAGAGCTGATGGGAGGTGAGAAGAGTTTATATGAGCTGGAAGGAGCTCCTATAGAGGAATAGATAAGGAAAGGAGGGGGTGGAAGCAGAGAGGAGTTGACGGGAAGTGAGAGAAGCTGAGGGAGGACCTAAGAGTAGAGCTAAGGTGGGCTAAGGGGAGTTGAGAAGAGATGGATGGAGCTGAAGGAAGCTAGAAGGAGCCGAGGGGAGTTGACTGAAACAGAAATACGTTGACAGGAGCTGAAAGAGGCTGAGGGAGGCTCAGAGGAACTAAAGGGAGCTAAGAGGAACTGAGTGGAGCTGATGGGAGCAAAGAAGAGCTTAAGAATGCTAGGAAGAGCTTGTGGAGCCAGAGAGGAGCTGACTGAAGCTGAGAGGAGCTTAAGGAAGCTGAGAGGAGCTGATGGAAGCTGAGAGGAGCTAATGTGAGCTGAGAGGAGCTAATGGAAGCTGAGAGGAACTGAGAGGAGCTCATGGGAGCTGAGAGGAGCTAATGGAAGCTGAGAGGAGCTCATGGTAGCTGAGATGAGCTGATGGGAGCTGGGAGGAGCTGATGGAAACTGAGGGGAGCTGGGAGGAGCTGATGGAAGCTGAGGGGAACTGAGTGGAGCTGACAGGAGGTGAAGGGAGCTGAGAAGAGCTCGTGGAGCCTGAGAGCAGCTGACTGAAGCTGAGAGGAACTGAGAGGAGATGATGGAAGCTAAAAGGAGGTGAACGAAGCTGAGAGGAGCTGATGGAAGCTGAGAAGAGCTAATGGAAGCTGAGAGAAACTGAGGGAAGCTGAGAGGAGCTAATGGAAGCTGAGAGAAACTGAGGGAAGCTGAGAGGAGCTAATGGAAGCTGAGAGAAACTGAGAGGAGCTCAAGGAAGCTGAGAGGAGCTGAGGGAAGCTGAGAGGAGCTAATGGAAGCTGAGAGGAGCTGTTGGGAGCTGAGAGGAGCTGATGGGAGCTGAGATGAGCTGATGGGAGCTTGGAGGAGCTGATGGAAACTGAGAGGAGCTCATGGTAGCTGAAAGGAACTGAGTGGAGCTGACAAGAAGTGAAGGAAGCTGAGAGGAGCTTGTGGAGCCTGAGAGGAGCTCATGGGAGCTGAGAGGAGCTAATGGAAGCTGAGAGGAGCTGATGGAAGCTGAGAGGATCTGTTGGGAGCTGAGAGGAGCTAATGTGAGCTGAGAGGAGCTGATGGGAGCTTGGAGGAGCTGATGGAAACTGAGAGGAGCTGATGGAAGCTGAGAGAAACTGAGTGGAGCTGACAAGAAGTGAAGGAAGCTGAGAGGAGTTTGTGGAGCCTGAGAGGAGCTCATGGGAGCTGAGAGGAGCTGTTGGGAGCTGATGGGAACTGAGAGGAGCTGAAATAAGCTGAGAAGAGCTTGTGGAGCCTAAGAGGAGTTGATGGGAGCTGGGAGGAGCTGATTGAAACTGAGAGGAGCTGATGGAAGCTGAGAGGAGCTCATGGTAGCTGAGAGGAACTGAGAGGAGCTGATGGAAGCTGAGAGGAGCTCATGCTAGCTGAGAGGAACTGAGTGGAGCTGACAGGAGGTGAAGGAATATATAGGAGTATATTACACTGTGCTGCACTGTACACCGAGACACCGAGGGGTTAAACAGACGAGACACTGAAGGTCTCCATCCTCGTCCTCCTCGCTTTACTGTATGAGTGATTGGCGCATCGGTGCGTGTGCCATGGTATTTAGGGGTGCTGCCGGGGGGAGTTTACCCTCTGTTGCCTTGACAACTCTGGCCGCTGTCAACACGTCACTCTAATAGTGACAAATGGTACTTATTACATCAGTGTTAATTTCCTCCTCAATCAGCCTCAGATGCAGATACTCAGGCTGAGCTGATCGAATTGTGTCAGTGTAATTACTGCAGCAGACCCTATTAAACCCTCAGCCGCTGTGTCCACTGTCAGGCCCCGTACGCGCACGGATCACTCAGCGTCTCACCGTCTATATCGCATGTTTATTCTGGAGAGCGTTCTCTACCTCAAACTACCCCACCGGAACTGACAGTAGCCAGGTGGTCTCCATCAGGAGGGGCCGGGCACAATGGAGTACAGTGTAAACCGTGTTCCTCATTAAATTAAGGTTCTTCATGCGCATGTTTCTCAAACAGGGTTCTCCAGGGAACCACAAGTGGCTCTATGGTGTTGCTTTCTGGCACCTCCGTTTTGAAAGCGTACAATAAAGGGGTGATGCATCTATGGTTCCATAAAGAACCTTTTAACGGAAGAACGTCCACATACACCCATCTCCAACACGCATAGCTACACCCAGAAGGAATGGACCGACAGGAATGAAACTGGGTGGGTAGGTTTGAAAGGGTGAGACATGCGAATGATTCAAATTCCAAGCTCGCCCGTGCATGAGACATAGGCGAGTACGGGCCTTATCGCTGTCCCTGCAAGTACCATTGGCAGACAGCTGCACCACCCAGGCAATCAGAGCAGAGCTCGGTCTTAAAGGCACAGTACCAGAAACAGCCTGTTTCATTCTAAGGTATAAAGTGAAGTATAAATGAAGTAAAGGTTATGTTTTGTCTATAAAGCCACCCAGATGTCATGAATAAACCTCAAGGACAAAAAATAACACACTGCAAATGTAGCAGATGGGCCCTTTAATATGCTCTGCAGAGGACGTGTTAACTTACTGACACTTAGAACATCAATAACAACATGGAACCAGACTGGAATGTAGGCTATAGCTGTTTAACCCCGTCTATTCAACCTACAGCAGCCCATTTAATCTACACCTGTGTTGCCTTGCCCATTCAGCCTATAGCAGCCTAACCACACCCATTTCACCTACATCCATTTAGCCTAGAGCAGTGTTGTCCTGCCCCTTCACCCTACAGACCTTTAGCCTGACACATTCGGTCCATAGCAGTATGCTACGCCCATTCATCTCACAGTGGCTTAGCCTAATTCATTGAGCCTACAGCAGTTTAGCTACACACAGCGGTTTAGCCCCACCCAGTGAGGCTACAGTATTTTAGCCCCACCCACTAAGACTACAGCTTTTTAGCCCCACCCACTGAGGCTACAGCATTTCAGGCCTTAGAACTCCAATACCAACATGGAACTAGACCAGAACGTCTGCATACGCCTGCATGTTTTGTGAAGTGTGGGGAGATTGTGTGGATCTACGTGAAGTGATGTATCTCAGATCTGAGGCTGGAACTCAGTAGCAGGTACCGGGAGCTCGGCTGGGCTGTTATAGCGAGCGTCTCTCAGTGGAGACGGCAGATTTCCTCCGCTTGTTTAGACAGTTGAGGGAACACAGTTCACTAATTGGACATATTTGATATAAATGTGCTAATTGCTCCAATTTAGCTGGCACTGTAATTGGGTCAGGATGCCTCTCTCTCTCTCTCTCTCTCTCTCTCTCTCTCTCTCTCTGTCTCTGTCTAGGTCTCTCTCTCTCTCTCTCCCTCTCTCTTTTGCTTTGCACTTTCACTAAAATAATACGTGCAGCCAAATTTGCTCTGATTCATTCTGAGTTTGCAGATTGTTATTGTTGGAACTGAGGTGGAGAAATACATTTGGTGTGCTTCTGGGTTTATTTATAGCACCATGTAAAAAAACAAAAAACAAAACCAGATGTTAAACAATACAGCCGTGAAATGGATGTATATATGGGCTTATAGAACATAAATGCGGTAACGTAAATTAAAAATAAACATACCAGCACTTATTAATAATTAAAGGCAAATATGTGGAGAAAGACATGTGTCGGCTAATACAGGGTTGAGCCATTTATCTATCTATCTATCTATCTATCTATCTATCTATCTATCTATCTATCTATCTATTTATGTATTTATTTATTTATTTATTATTTTTTAAATGATTCATGATCAGACATGCATTTATACACACACCCTGAAATTATGCAGTCATGTTTTAATGACTCTGTTGATTTGGAATTATGATTAGGATTAATTTACTGCCATATAATCTTCAAAAAAAAAAGTAAATGCATGTCTATGTGAAGTCTAATATATGAAGCTCAACAGTTCTAATCATTTTATTCATTTTAGTAGTTTATATGAGTTTAAATTTTAATAGTTTAATGGTTCTAATAACTTTATTAATTTTATAGGTTTAATAGACTTTATAGTTTTAATATTAATGTTATTCAGTAAGCTCAATACATCCACTTCATAAAATGTTTAGAATTGTTTGGATTTTATTTTGGATGTACTAAAATAAGACTGTCGGATAATGTCATGTAGTGTTAGAAGACTCAGCTGGGACAGTTTGACAAAAACAAATCAATATATGACAAAAACAAATATGTAAAAATGTAATAAATAATTACATTTTTAACAAGCTAACAAACTGGCTGGTGTAGAGGTGCTCATGATTTATTAATGTTACCCAGCATGCATTTTAAATATGAACAGCCCCTCAACTGAGCTGAGCATTTTTACATGATCTGCAACATAGTTAAATGATTTATTATGGAAAGTGGCCAAAAATCAATAATTTTTTTAGTTTTTTTAAATGATGGCAAAATGGAGATTGTATGAAAAATGTAAAATTTCACTTCATTTTTGCAAATATTATTTTAGATAAATTGGTGTTGAATGTGTGCTGTTTGCATATTTGCAACCTTCAGAAATTTTGCCCTGCCCTTCATTCTGCAGCCATTAATCATTTTAGCTCCACCCACTGAGCTTTCAGCTTTTTAACCCCACCCTCTGAGGCTACAGCATTTTAGCCACACCCACTGAGGCTTCAGCTTTTTAACCCCACCCTCTGAGGCTACAGCATTTTAGCCACACCCACTGAGGCTTCAGCTTTTTAACCCCACCCTCTGAGGCTACAGCATTTTAGCCACACCCACTGAGGCTACAGCATTTTAGCCACACCCACTGAGGCTTTAGCTTTTTAACCCCACCCTCTGAGGCTACAGCATTTTAGCCCCACCCTCTGAGGCTACAGCTTTTTAGCCCCACCCTCTGAGGCTACAGCATTTAAGCCCCTACCATGCAGCCTGAACATGAGTCTTAAAGCCACAGCCTGTTAAACTGTAATAAGGAGAGGTTGTAAAATGATCATGCAGAAACGAATTATGACTGTTTTTAATACATAGGCCAAGAATCACACAAATGTGACGTCAGTGGACAATATGAGAAACATTCAGCCCTTCAAGCTGCTTTCTACATAATACACCATCATATTTTTTATTTATGAGTTATGGAGACTTTACTAGAGATGTACATAGTCCTGTGAATACAGCATGGTGTGGTTAGCTGGTGAAGAGCTCCCAGGCTAGGGTCATGCAGGTACACTGACCCTAATCAGCCATGGTAAGACCTTTCATCCTCTGTAGAACCGCCTGTCTGCTTCCAGGATTTACATTGATTAGCTGCAAACACGCTAAACGGCCTAGAGCTTCCCACGTGCCATGCAGGACCATGACGGTGTGCTTCTACGACAGCCACGTTCAGCAACCTAGACGTGCTTCACTTCGCTTGATGTCACTGAACCATTGTTTGGCCCCCAGAAATGTTGAGGTTTTAAGAAAGGAGTTCATATCACTTCTTGATTTATATTCATAAGTATATAATCTTCCTGTTGTGCTTCTTTCATTAATACTATAGTATGCATATATATATATATATATCCTGAGGGGGATTGGGCTCCTCGTATGTGTATGTGTATGTATATATGTATATATATATATACATACATACACACACACACACACACACACACACATACATTTGGCACCCCCCCTCCACCTCCTTTTCCCCACTGCTGGCAGAGGGGGTCTTGCACAACTGCATTTAAACGAGGAGCCCAATCCCCCTCAGGATATCAAATCCTGGGCTCCTATTTCTAACTAGGTCATTGCTTACAATAGCTGCAGACTCCCGTTTCCCCACTTCTCCTCCCTCGTATTGCTTCACCCTCAAACCCTGTGAGCCACTAGCTGTGTCTGGCAGCCTGAGCGCGCTCACATCCCAACACTATCAGAGCGTTTTTGGCTTCGCCGCGGTTGCTGCGGGCGGAGACGGTGCAGGGAATTCACAACCGAGTGCTGAATTAGTCAAATGACTGGAAAAGGAACTGATGGGCGAATCGGCGTTGCCGTGACAAAGCCTTGTAGTTTTTCTTTCTATGTGTCAATTCATCATGACATTTTTACACGATGCATGTAAATAGTCAAAGAGAGCACATGTACATTACTGTACATATAGTCCACACAGTCCATTTATGATAACTAATCTAATGTCACAACAACCAGCATGTTTAAATATCCATATTAGCAGCACCTTCGCTCCGCACATTCATTCAGCTCAGTTACATATATCAGTTTTGGTCATGTAAGCATGAGCTATGATTTTCTGTGGGCCTCCAGTGAAAGACGTAGAACAAAATGTAGGATATGGGCCCTTTAAAGTACAAGAAAAAGAACTGAAATATATATTTTTGCATTTCTATTTGTTTGGGACCATAACAGCAAAGGCAGTACTGAATTAAATTAGCTTAGCATAGACACCTTTAGCATGAAGAACCAATTAAACCATTTGGTTGCATGCTTTTTTACCCTTATTAGACTCCTTTTTGTTGTATAAAGTATTTTATTTCCCTAAAACCTCTAACACTATAACCTGCCTGAAAAAATAAACTTATCTTCAGAAATTCCCCCAAACACCATGCCCTTGTGTGTAATGATTTATTTGTTGCTTGTTCCGGATGAAAACAGTAAAGGCATATCTATCAAAAGACTCAGTGAACTAGCCTAACATACCTCTGCCGATTGGTAGAGATGGCACAATTGGCTGAGTTAAATTCAACACCGTCTTTATTCAAATATAGTGACTCGAAATGTGCTCCTGAGAATGTAAGCAGAATGTACCAGGGCTAAAGATAGAAAATAGAATGTAAGTTTGTTGATACTCAGTATTAATATTATCAGTATCAGGAAGTGTCTTTGGACTTTTTTAAAGAAACAATTTCAAATAATAAATTCATCATTTCTGTCGAGCTATTCATCATAAAATGTTTACCGAGTGTATAAGCAGCTGAAAAAAGATCTCAGAGCTAATTTATTTTCACTTTATTCTGCTCATAGAAGGCTCAATAGCTGTTGCTGATTTTCGAGCATTGCTCTTTAATCTCTAGGTGAGAGCCTAAACATCAGCTCAGCAGCAATACAAGTCACGTTCAATAGTTTGGTGCTCTTCTCCCCAAGGTGAGCCTGCGTCTTCAAAGAGGCCGAGCCAGAAGATCCTTTTATCTGATGAAAGTGAAGAAAATACATATTTCACATATGAGATTTCTCTGTGAGGAGCAGACAATGGTTCTTTACACACAGTCTGTGTGTTTACACTGTAACAGCAATGATATTGATGAGCATTTCACCGATTCTCTCTCTCTCTCTCTCTCTCTCTCTCTCTCTCTCTCTAATAGGATCAAGATATCTCATTACATCCACAGGGGCCTTGTATATTCTGGATGTGCAGTCGGAGGATGCGGTGAATATCTACCGCTGCACCACACGCCATCGCTACACCGGAGAGACCAGACAAAGCAACAGTGCCCGATTACTCTTGTCAGGTATGAGTCAGAACCATATATCAGTCAGTCGATATTATCGATATCGATATATACAACAAAATCCACTTTATTTTATACTGTAATAATCCCAATCCACCAGCCCATCAGCCAAGTCCTGCCCATTAGCTGGACCCTGTCCATCAGACAAGTCCTGCCCATCAGACAAGTCCTGCCTATCAGCTGAACCCTGCCCATTAGACAAATCCTAGCCATCAGCTGAACCCTGCCCATCAGACAAATCCTGCCTATCAGCTTAACCCTGCCCATCAGACAAATCCTGCCTATCAGCTGAACTCTGCCCATTAGACAAGTCCTGCCCATTAGCTGATCACTGCCCATCAGAAAAATCCTAGCCATCAGCTGAACCCTGCCCATCAGACAAGTCCTGCCTATCAGCTGAACCCTGCCCATTAGACAAATCCTAGCCATCAGCTGAACCCTGCCCATCAGACAAATCCTGCCCATCAGACCAGTCCTGCCCATCAGCTGAACCCTGCCCATCAGACAAATCCTGCCCATCAGCTGAACCCTGCCCATCAGACAAATCCTGCCTATCATCTGAACCCTGCCCATCAGACCAGTCCTGCCCATCAGCTGAACTCTGCCCATCAGACCAGTCCTGCCCATCAGCTGAACCCTGCCCATCAGACAAATCCTGCCTATCAGCTGAACCCTGCCCATCAGACAAATCCTGCCCATCAGCTGCACCCTGCCCATCAGACAAGTCCTGCCTATCAGCTGAACCCTGCCCATCAGACAAATCCTGCCCATCAGCTGAACCCTGCCCATCAGACAAATCCTGCCCATCAGACAAATCCTGCCCATCAGCTGAACCCTGCCCATCAGACAAATCCTGCCTATCAGCTGAACCCTGCCCATCAGACAAATCCTGCCCATCAGCTGATCCCTGCCCATCAGACAAACCCTGCCCATCAGCTGCACCCTGCCTATCAGACCAGTCCTGCCCATCAGCTGAACCCTGCCCATCAGACAAATCCTGCCCATCAGCTGAACCCTGCCTATCAGACCAGTCCTGCCCATCAGCTGAACCCTGCCCATCAGACAAACCCTGCCCATCAGCTGCACCCTGCCTATCAGACATGTCCTGCCCGTCAGCTGAACCCTGCCCATCAGACAAACCCTGCCCATCAGCTGCACCCTGCCCATCAGACAAACCCTGCCCATCAGCTGCACCCTGCCTATCAGATAAGTCCTGCCCATCAGCTGAACCCTGCCCATCAGACAAGTCCTGCCCATCAGCTGAACCCTGCTCATCAGACAAGTCCTGCCCATACTGCCCAACTGACTCCCACCCATCTATCTATCCATCTATCTATCTATCTATCTATCTATCTATCTATCTATCTATCTATCTATCTATCTATCAGAACCTGTGGACTCTGCGCCGGTGATTCTGGATGGCTTTGAGCAAAAGGAAGTCATGGTGGGTCGTCGGATTGAGCTGCCCTGTAAAGCATCTGGTCACCCACCGCCCCGTTATCGGTGGCTAAAGGACAACAGCCCGCTGGAGTCAGATAGTCGGTTCCACCAGAGTGTCTCTGGCCTCCTGATCGAAGCCACGCGGCCCAGCGATGGAGGAAACTACGTCTGTGAAGTGTGGAACAGCTTTGGGAATGCTAAGGTGGTGGGACGACTGGTGGTCAAACGTGAGTCTCTGCTGGAAACTGGTAGAAGTGTTCATGCTCGAAAGGTTTTGACCTCGGCCTGGACGGTCCGGGACATTGTCTCATTCTCCTGTTGTGTTGTTGTTCTTCAGAGCACTTAAAGGCGGTGGTCAGTCCCCGTAAGGTCCGGGGCAGCGTGGGCAGCCAGGTGTCTCTGTTCTGCAGCGTCACCGGCTCTGATGAATATGACATCACCTGGTACAGAAACGGCGAGAGGATCCAACCCGGCCTCAGCGTCCGCATCACCGGCATCAACCATGAGAACTTAGTGATGGAGGGAATGGCCAAGAGTGATGGAGGGGCCTACCAGTGTTTTGCTCGCAATGGCAAGATGTCCACCCAGGACTTTGTGCAGGTCACTTTGGAAGGTGAGTCGAAGCATGCATCATGGTGTTTCTCAGTCAGATCTGTAGATGCACTGGTCCAAGTTTTTAAATGGTTCCATTTCTACGGAATTGTAACCATTTATGAATTTAACCACAGGCATTTAAATTTGGCCTCTTGTGGTCTTTTAACCTCTTTAAACCCGCCTACAGATGAACCATGGTAAATTGGAGAGATGATCTGGGCTCAGATAGTTTTGCTGACTGTGTAGAAGGGTCCAAACCAAGACATGGAAACTTTTAGTAGCCAGGTTCAAGTCGAGGAGGGAGACCAGGAGAGTCTGAGGGCACCAGACAACATTTGACAACAATGCTTGTCGTTAATGACATTTTTTATTTAATAAATTAAATAAAATTATATATATTTTTTTGTTTTTTCAATTTGATGTCTTATTAATGTATACATCCATATGTATTACCATAACTATTGCTGATGTAGGGAGTTAAATATCAGAGAAAAGAAACAATACTGCCCAGGCCTCGACTATAGAAGTCTCGAAACTCTCCCGGCCCTAAAACTCTGCACTCTCTATCTGTTCCTGGGCCTCCGGATAAGCCCAGGGCTCTCGGCCCTCAACTAGTCTGAGTTGGTTGGTGTCTTACTTAACTACTCTAGTCACCCTCGCTATATGTCCAATCTATGTCCAATCCAATATGTCCAATCCTTGTTGGATGTGCCAAAAGACGTTGATTCCAAAGAGTCACAAGACCGTAGCACCGTCTACAGAGTTATCTACAGGGACCAGTTGATCTTACCGTACTACACCACTTACCTAATCCTGCTGTTACCTCCACAGTCTTACACAGAAACTTTAAAGACACCGGAATGTTCTAGATTACATTACACCATAGGTTATACCAGTATAGTGACCAGTAAAATACATGTATCATATGGGGCTAACATTCCACTCAATACACTGTAATAATAAAATGATGAAATATGACCAGTCTAGGGAACCACCGCTTAGCTGGGCTAACATTTCAGTGTTCGTACCCCCGTACAGTTGGACAGCTGCTCCTCTCTTATTATGGTCATATATGGGAAGTATGGTTCTAAAAAGCCTGCTTGGTAACACTTTACATGCTAGCATTAGCTAACATGAGGATGCATCAACAACATTAGCATGTAAACATGTGGTGGCCAAATATTTATGTGAGTGTAGCCATGGTTAATGCATTACGTCATGTTAATTATGCATTGGGTATTAATCAATATCCAAATATAAAGTGTTACATCATGTTCTCTTTGAACTACGGCTGTTGCTCACAGTATTGAATACACAGTACCTGCTCGCAGACCGTGTTCTGTCGTCACCACAGCGAGCTGCGCAGATAGCTGACGAGCTAACAGGCTCCAGTAATAGTGGAGCAGTAACAGTCACAGTACAGCATATGCATGTTGGATGATATGAGTGTGAAATATCTGGGGGAAATCGAGATCAAAGGGCTGCTGTTCTGTACTGTGTGTCTGTGTGTGTTTGGGTTAAACTGGGAGAACGTGTGTAAATTTCATTCATCATTGAACTACCGCTTTAAGTTGGAGTGAATGGTGCCCTCAGACCTTCAGCCGGTCTCTACCTGAGCCTGGTTGCTGGGGCAACTGTCTCCCATCGCCATGGAACTGCATAAAGAGATATTGATAATCTATAATGATGTGGAGCGAGTCTGGGTGATCAGAGCAGCAAAGAGCCGTGATTTGTTTGAGAGAGGGAGAGAGAGGGAGGGAGGGAGAGAAAGGGAGGGAGAGAGAGTGAGAGAGAGAGAGAGAGAGAGAGAGAGAGGGCGGGAGAGAGAGAGAGAGAGAGAGAGAGGGCGGGAGAGAGAGAGAGAGAGAGAGAGAGAGAGGGCGGGAGAGAGAGAGAGAGAGAGAGAGAGAGAGAGAGAGAGAGAGAGGGAGAGAGAGAGAGAGAAAGGTGAGTGAATTACTGAATTTGAAGGACACACTATTTCCAGCTTGGTGAGACAAATAGTTTGGTTTTCTTGGCTTCCTGAGCCTTTATGTTTTAGGAGGTAAGCCCGCCATACACTGCCTACAGCCTATTACCAATAAATGTGTTGGGTGTAGCTCAGGGGATAATTCCACTACCTACCAGGGAGCCACCACCACATATGGGAGACTGGGGTTCGAATCCCGGTCTGAGTGACTATGCTGTGCTACACCATTAAGAGTCCTTGGGCAAGACTCCTAACACTACACTGGTCTACCTGTAACATGATTAACCTTGTATGTCGCTCTGGATAAGATAGTCAGCTAAATGCAGTAGATGTGATGCTTCTAACAGCTTTGTTACTGACTGTGCTGTGACCGCTGTGACCCAGGCCTCGATACAAACAACTCTTTTAGACTACCTCGGAATATATATTAGAAGGAAAAAGGCAGACCTGGGTGTACATCCATTTCCAGTTAGTCAAGTTCTAACTACCTATGGAGAATATGCAGGACTGTTGCTACAGAGAGGTGGGGTGCTGTTAAGATCAGTCCAAGAGCACCACGATCATGTCTGAAAGAGATAAGATCAAACTCAAGACTAACAGCAAAAGGACTACAGGAGCCTTTTGCACGTGTTTTTGCTCCACTATTAGAAAAACACTGAACACGGACAGACAGACAGACAGACAGACAGACAGATAGACAGATAGATAGATAGATAGATAGATAGACAGACAGACAGATACTTTATTGATCCCAGAGGGAAATTCAAGGAAAGAGGGAAATTCAAGGAATGGTGCTCATCGAAGCGAGCAGGCAAACAGAGATCATGTTTTCAAATCCTAGAGCGTACAGGCACACCCAGTTCAACAGAAGTAGCTCGATATATGGTGGAGGTGATGCTGCTAAGTGAGAACTACAGTTATTACATTCAAGGGTTCACTTACTTTTGCTAGACTGCTCTGTGGATGCTGGAAGTGTCGTTGTTTTAGTTAAACTGTGTTTTTAATTTGTGACCGTGACATGATCAGATGATCAGACCACATTTCATTAGTAATCAGTGCAGAAATTCCAGAATCTCATTTTGGAATTTGATTGACGCACGCTTAGCTCAAATCAAGGCCGGATTTGTTTAACAGGTTGACAGTCAGGCTCAAAAACAGAATCCAAGTGAACATATATGAAGAGGCAGGCAGAATTCAAAACCAAATACGCAATCAGGGCAACCGAAAACAGGGACCCAGAGATCAAACAGAGTCAGAAACCAGAAAGTCAGAATCAGCATCACTAGGACAGAGCGCTTGCTAAGGCAACGGGAGTTGGCAGACCAGGGGTATATAAGCAGACAGAGTTAATAGTTAACAGGTGTGTAAAATCAGAACTCAGGTGATCTCGATCGAGGAAACGAGACGGGATCGGCAGGTGAGGGAGACGTGACAGTGATGTCACTAGATGACAGATTCCGGGAGATGGAGTTCCGGGGATCGGAGACAGAGGGGAAACCCGGAAGTGTGATACAGATTAACGGGCTTACTTAAATTTTCTTGCAACTGGATCTGATATAAACACTCATTATATACTGTATATGATATATACATTCATTGACTGTACATATGATGTGTGTGATATATAAAGTCATTGACTGTATATATAATCCATTTACATGTATGGTATTTAGCTGATGCTCTTATCCAGAGCGACAAGGTCGATCATGTTACAGGTAGGCCAATGTGGTGTTGGGAGTCTTGCCCAGGGACCCAGACCAGGATTCGAACCCCAGTCTCCCACATGCGGTGGTGGCTCCTTGGCGGGAAATGGTGTTATCTGCTAAGCTACACCAACCACTGGTGTACCACTGACCGACCACTTCATGAGTTGCACCTCCCTGTATCTACACTCATTGTTCATTTTGCCAGCTCTACTTACCATATAGACGTCCCCTGCAGTTCTACAATTACAGGCTGTAGTCCATCTGTTTCATTGCCGACTGTGTTAGTCCCTTTTTACTCTGTACTTCAGTGGTCAGGACCCCCACCGGACCACCACAAAGCAGGCATGGTGTGTTAGTGTGTGTGTCGTGCTGGTGTGAATGGATCAGACACAGCAATGTGTCTGGAGATTGTAGACACCTCAGTGTCACTGCTGGACTCATAATCGTCCACCAACCAAAACCATCGAGCCAACAGCGTCCCAAGGGCAGCGTCCTGTGACTGCTGATGAAGGACTATAGGATGAGGAGCACACAGTGTTGTCTGGGTGGGCAGCAGCAGATGAGCTATCGTCTCTGACTGTACATCTGCAAGGTAGGAGGGTCTAATAGAGTGGACAGTGAGTGGACACAGTGTGTAAACACTCCAGCAGCACTGCTGTGTCTGATCCACTCACACCAGCACCACACACACTAACACACCACCACCACGTCAGGGTCACTGCAGTGCTGATAATGATCCACCACCCACATCATACCTGCTCTGTATTATATATCACACCATCAATGGCCTAAAACGGTCTCCTGAAAGCCGTTCCTCTCTCCCCCTCTCTGCTCCACAGACGGCACGCCGAAGATCCTTTCAGCCTTCAGTGAAAAGGTGGTCAGTCCCAATGAGCCCATCTCCCTGGTTTGTCACGTGAAAGGTACCCCACTGCCCACCGTCACCTGGACTCTGGACGACGACCCAGTCATCAAGGACAGCCACCATCGCATGGACCGCTTCATCACCGCTGAGGGCCACGTGCTGAGCTACCTGAACGTGTCCCACACGCAGGTCACCGATGGGGGCGTGTACCGCTGCACCTGCAACAACTCGGCTGGATCGGTCTCCTACCAGGCGCGAATAAACGTAAGAGGTGCTTGTCAGATCAGCTCCTCCAGAACCAATTAAATAATATGAATTAATCAACACGCTCACATCACATGTGCCTGAGACTTTTCTGTTATGTTTCTGTTGAAGAGATGATGTCCCAAGTTTCATTCTCCTGGAAGAGTTTCCTCCTTTAGATACGCTGCTGTCCAAAAGATATATAGGAACAATTCATTCATGTAAAAATGGTGTAGCTGTAGAATACTGTAAACAACCAAGAACGATGTGGAGCATCCAGAATGAAGTTCCAATAAAATTTACATACAGAATTTAAAATCTAATAAAATTAACATACTGAATGTAATTCTGCTAAAACTGACAGTCAAAATAAAGTTCTAATAAAATTAACATTCAAAATAGAGTTCAAATAAAATTAACATCCAGAAAGAAGTTCTAATAAAATTAACATCCAGAAAGAAGTTCAAATAAAATTAAAATCCAAAATAAAGTTCTAATAAAATTAACATCCAGAAAGAAGTTCAAATAAAATTAAAATCCAAAATAAAGTTTTAATAAAATTAACTTCCAAAATAAAGTTCTAATAAAATTAACATCCAAAATAAAGTTCTAATAAAATTAACATCCAGAAAGAAGTTCTAATAAAATTAACTTCCAAAATAAAGTTCTAATAAAATTAACTTCCAGAAAGAATTTCAAGTAAAATTAACATCCAAAATAAAGTTTTAATAAAATTAACTCCCAAAATAAAGTTCTAATAAAATTAACATCCAAAATAAAGTTTTAATAAAATTAACTCCCAAAATAAAGTTCTAATCAAATTAACTTCCAAAATAAAGTTCTAATAAAATTAACATCCAAAATAAAGTTTTAATAAAATTAACTCCCAAAATAAAGTTCTAATCAAATTAACTTCCAAAATAAAGTTCTAATAAAATTAACATCCAAAATAAAGTTTTAATAAAATTAACTCCCAAAATAAAGTTCTAATCAAATTAACATCTAGAAAAACATTCTAGCAAAATTAATATCAAAAATAAACATCTTGAAAGAAGTAATTATAAATTTAGCATCCAGAATAAAATTAAACTCCAGAAACCTGATCTAATGAAATGAACACCCAAAATTACATTCTAATAAAATGAATATTCAGAATAAAGGTTAAATAGAATTAAAATCCTAAATGAAGTTTTAATAAAATGAATATCTAGATGAAAGAATTCATAAAATAATTCATACCAGAATTCATATTTAGAAAGAAGTTGTAATAAAATTAATTTTAGAATGAAATCCCAATAAAAACAATATCCAGAATGGCTTGAATTTGAAAATGTGAAAATCAAATATTCAAAAAATATTTGACAAAGTTTTGTAAATAGATAACTGCCGTACGGTGTCATCTAACTTGTTACCAAAATACTTTTCTATTTTCTATTTCTACTTCTCACCTTCCGAGAACATCTGAGAGTAATGAAACTTGAGGTAAAGTACGGTAACCGTTCTCATGCATGTCTGAAACTTACTTCAACAGGTTTATTCATTTTGTTCATTTCTTTATTATTTCTTAATTTTCAGTCTTTATTTCAATCATTTATTTTCAGATTCTGCTCTTAATCGGTGAACATGAACACACTGGTTGTAACTTTTCAATTTTACATGTATTTTTTTGACTGTTTGTGTGACAAGGGTAAGGATAAGGTTATTGTACTTTCATGTGCTTAAGATACAGTAATAACTTACATACAGTATTTCTATATAGTTCATATACATTCATGTACAGTTTATTTTACTGCATAACATTTATATTTGTATTAATTTGATCTGAAAATAAAATCTTTTAGAGGACAGGGCAGCTCAGTATATAGTATCAACCATGACATGTTGAAATTTTAGATTTTATTTTTATTAAATTTTTAAAAAATATATTTTAGAATTTTAAGCTGAAGCGGATGTCATAAAAGCAGTTTTTTAGAGACCCTGAGCCAAGAGTTGCTCATAAGGATGTCTGTGAAGAAAAAATCTGCAACTAATTTATTTTTGTATTTATTTCATGTCATTTATTTTCTGTATATAGCCATAGTTAAGTTGGCTTGACAAAGCCAACTTACTGTTCTCCGTTTTATTGTTCTACTTTTTTTGTACCATTTTCACAGGTCGCAGTTTTCAAGCTAGAACTTTGAAACTCACCAGGATTGTAGAGCCGATATGGGAATAGTGCGCCAGTGTGGGCCAATCGCATGAATGGTTTTCATACAGCCTCCGTTCAAACACCAACACAATTTCTTTACCATAGGGAAAGGCTAAGGACATCCCTCACACCGCCACTCATAGATGCTCCATAAAGCCTCACAAACATACCAGCACATATAGACCCAGAAAAAAAAAAACATAGCAGCCACCTGGGATAGCAGTGCAATGACCTAGTGACCCCATAGCCACCACTGGATCTCAATGCAATGGCCTGGCAAACACCTTTGCAACCACCTGGGATACCATAGCAACGGCTTTGTCAAGCCAACTTTCGCTTTCCCCATTCTAGTTAGTTATTGTGTTCACCTTAACATCTACCAAACTCTAACTCTGGCTGCCATTCCGCACTTTAACCTCATAGCCATTGTTTTATTCTACATCCAGATGTGTTGATGAGCTTAGCCATACAAACGCTCACTCTTCACTGCACTACTCTTCACCTAGCAAGAGCCTGAACGCTAAAGCCGATGTCTTTCTCTCTTCGCCAGGTCCCGCCAGCATTCGTCCCATGAAGAACCTCACTGCCATTGCGGGCCGGGACACGTTCATCCATTGCCGCATCATCGGCTACCCCTACTACTCCATCAAGTGGTACAAAGATTCCAATCTGCTCCCGTTTAACCATCGCCAGCGCGCCTTCGAGAACAACGGCACACTGAAGCTGTCCAACGTGCAGAACTCAGACGAGGGAGAATACACCTGCTACGTCCTGGTGGACCCCGAGAAGCAGATCCACAGGAGCGTCCACGTCACTGTGAAAGGTCAGTGGACACATCCTGGCTAGTTAATGGATCAGTCCCTTGTCATTTCTCTGACTAGCGCGTATGCATTGCCTTTCTCCATATCTTGAGGAAAGTAGTTGGACAAGTGGTGGGCCTCACTCACCAGCTATTCTTCCTAAAACACGCTTTTGCAGTTTTCATGAAGATTCTGCCGTTCACCAATGTTTTCCACACACATCCTGAAAAGCACAAAGGTTCTGCGTTCTAAGAGCACGTCAGGACTTTCTCTTGGAACCTTTTTCTAGAGCAAGTGTTGTTTGCTGCTATATAGACCCCAGGGTTTATATAGAACTGTGGTATTAGGTATTATAGCCCCTCCCACCTGAGTAGGTAAGGTTGAACGGGACGCAAAGGAGGCTGGGGAACTAAGAAGAACTACGAACACGACAAGAACCATGTACAACACCTTCTCCATTCGTCTGAAGAAACATGGCATGGCTTCGACTCTTTGAGTCTACATTCTCCAGGAAGAGTTTCCTCTTTTAGATACGCTGCTGTCCAAATGATATATATAAACAATTCATTCATGTAGAAATGGTGTAGCTGTAGAATACTGTAAACAACCAAGAACGATGTAGAGCATCCAGAATGAAGTTCCAATAAAATTTACATACAGAATTAAAATCTGATAAAATTAACATACTGAATGTAATTCTGCTAAAACTGACAGTCAAAATAAAGTTCTAATAAAATTAACATCCAGAAAGAAGTTGAAATAAAATTGCCTTCCAAAATAAAGTTTTAATAAAATGAACTTCCAAAATAAAGTTCTAATAAAATTAAATTCCAGAAAGAAGTTTTAATAAAATTAATATCCAAAACAATGTTCTGTTAAAATAAACATCTAGAAAGAAGTAATTATAAATTTAGCATCCAGAATAAAATTAAACTACAGTATCCTGATCTAATGAAATGAACACCCAAAATTACATTTTAATAAAATGAATATTCAGAATAAAGGTTTAATAGAATTAACATCCAAAATGAAGTTTAAATAAAATGAAATCTAGAAGAAAGAATTCATAAAATAATTCATACAAATGTCTTTCCCTTCAAGGTGGAATGTGTTCCGTTCCATTTAGCACACCTAATTTTGAACCATTCGGCGCAATTCCACCGAAAAATAAAAAGTTCCAGAAGCCAAAATGTTTGTTCTCAGCTGAAACCAAAGAATAGTAGGTTCTTCAACACGAACTGTGGGCATGTGAGTTGTAGAGGAAACAAGGTGGCGATGGTGACGTCCAGTGCTGAGGAAACTCTTCATCGTCTTTTTCTCACCTGTAGTTCACCTGTGCTTGCTTTCTGGACCTGTAATAAGAGCATCAAGGCTGGCCAGTAATCTGTCCTCTCCGCCATCTTGTTGTGCAAATGCTGAATGGTTCCCTGGATAGCACCAAGGTTCTGTGAACCTGAATGGAACCAGCTTAAGAACCAAAGTTCTTATGGTTCAAAATTTCCATGGTAATGGTTCTCTTAACTACGGAACCCTTTGAAGACTGATAGATCAGACACACAGTCTGGTTGAAATGTTGGTGAGTGATTTGAACATGATCCAGCCTCACTTATTGGTTTTAGGGGGTTTGTTGCATTTAGGGGTCAACAGCTGGGATGTCGACTATCAGAATGATCCATAGAGGTGGCCCACCCGCCTGTACGTTATCACCCACCGGCCGATACGGTTTGTAGAGAAGTAGTGATAGAGCCTGCTGTTGGAGGTACAGTTGTTTTTCTGGTTTTGATATAATATCAACGTATCTGCTCTTCAGAGTGTTTGGTTTCACATGTGTGTTTAAGGAAATGGAACATGATCTGAGACATCAGGTGACCTAGCAGCTGCTACTTTGTGTGTGGGTGGGGCTTATTACCGATAGTTTAGTCCTAATGCTTGTAGTACATGCTGTTGCAACACTGGTTAGCTGAAATTCCTGCATGGATAATGAAGTGGAATTTGACTGTGGGGTTGGTGGAGAGGTGCAGAGTTGGGCGTCTTTTACCTTTGACTTGCATAAACATCTTTACAAGCGCAACATCTTATAGAGTTTGGACGAGAGAACCGTAGTTAAAAATATCGAAATTTTTATATCGGTCTGTCACTGTGCTTGTTTAGAGTTGGGGTGCCAAAGTTTTTGCAATGGTCAAATATATTTAAAATAGGTAGACAGGTTACAGTTGTGTAGTTTGTTAACAATATATATATATATATATATATATATATATATATATATATATATATATATATATATATATATATATATATATATATATATATATACATATATATAAATATATACCATACCTATAATTATATACATCTCGTCGCTGTTCAAAGAAAAACAAGTATGTCCAAAATGGCAACTTTATAGGAAAAGCCAAAAACCACATTCAATTTCAATGCAAGTCAATGGAACCGGACGTTTTTCCAAACACCTTTGGGCCATTTCTGTTGGTGCATTCATCATGCAATTCTCACACAGTGTAAACGACAGCTGCTGTGTTCAACTAATGTATAAAAGTCAAAATGGAGAAAATTGGAGATACATGTTTTTCATTGGACAGCGACGATATACAAACCACAAAACATTTAATATGGGGTTATGGAATAACTGAAGTTTGAGGGGAAGTGTCTGAAAGCCCTCCTCCTTCCAATTCGACACCCTATATGTTCACCGTCTGGTTCCCAGGGCAAAGTTCTCACAATCCCTACCACCACCATATCTTCTCCCTGTTCTTCAGTCCAATGACACTCCTGTCAGTAATGTGCTTGGGGGTTCCAGCCTACTAGCTAGAGGCAGAAGCCTCCCAGAACTCCAGCCTAAGTTGACGCTCCCTCTGCCTCAAACATTTTGTAGAGCCGATATGGGAATAGTGTGCCAGTGTGGGCCAATCACATGAATGGTTTTCATACAGCCTCCGTTCAAACACCAACACAATTTCTTTACCATAGAGAAAGGCTAAGGACATCCCTCACACCGCCACTCATAGGAGTGTCTATGAGTGGCGGTGTGAGGGATGTCCTTAGCCTCACAAACATACCAGCACATATAGACCCAGAAAAAAAAAACATAGCAGCCACCTGGGATAGCAGTGCAATGACCTAGTGACCCCATAGCCACCACTGGATCTCAATGCAATGGCCTGGCAACCATCTGGGATACCATAGTAATGGCTTTGTCAAGCCAACTTTTCCTTTCCCCATTCTAGTTAGTTATTGTGTTCACCTTAACATCTACCAAACTCTAACTCTGGCTGCCATTCCGCACTTTAACCTCATAGCCATTGTTTTATTCTACATCCAGATGTGTTGATGAGCTTAGCCATACAAACGCTCACTCTCCACTGCACTACTCTTCACCTAACAAGATCCGTCTCATACTTCCCTCATGAAATCCCTTATACATCTCGTACCCATTTACTCATGCTTTAACGCAGCCGGTTAAAGTGTTGAGGTTCTATGTTAGAGTTTCTGATAACTGAAGACATCACCTGAGACAAAGTCTGGGGTCATAGCTTCTTTCTGACATCATCGGCGCTCAATTTGATGCAATAAACACGCATGTCGGAGTCACCTGAAAAAGCCAGCTGGCTCGTTTCACCATGACAGAAAATTTCATGATGCTCCAAAATGGTCCAAAAGTGCTTCGTACCCCACATTAAGACCGTTAACACGTTTAGCGCTAGCCGTTAGCACACAGCTTACTTCACTTTTGGAGATACAGGACAAGTTTGGATCCAGCAGCGATGGAAGTGCTCAACCATTATATCACCCGCAGCATCATACTCTCTCCTCATTACATCATAACCGTGTTATTAATTCCAGCCGGAGGACATCACATGGAGGGAAAAAAAAACACCCCCACGATAGAGTTAGCTAATTTGCTCCACTCGTGCTTAAAATTCTGAAGCAGCTCGGAGGGAATCCCCAGAGTCCATTATCCCCACTTTGTTGTGAATTAAATAAGCAGTGAAGTGCTGCTTTAGTTCAACGTTATTTTAACTCATTGATTCTCAGACGCGACAGGCCGACGCGCGCGCCTTGGCTGGAGAGTCCCCCGAGAGTGCATTATGCTGAATTTGCCGGAGAAGGAAATAACCCTTTTATGGTTGTCTTTTTTTCCCCTCCCTTCATCGCTCTGCTTCTCCCCTCATTAGTTCACATTATGCTTCCTCCTCAGTGAGATCCGCAGATTCAGAAGCCGTAATGACTTGTTTCAGAGGCGGAGAGGGACCGCATGATTACAAACCGCCAATTATCCTACACGTGTGATCACACATGTCCCCTCTGCTGTGGGCTCCAGCTGTAGCATGTCGGCATTTCAAGCCGCATTCAGCAACGGCAGGCTGGCTTGCTTCGTGCGATTGGCATGGCAGGTGGAGCAGTCATACTGGGAAATATAAATCTCTAAATGAGACGACTGTCACTGGCGTATCGTCATCGGTCATAAAAAAGCACTCACCGGACAAAACATCAGCCCCCTTGTGTGTTTAAGGTGGTAGTACCTTCAAGCTCCTGCAGATGGGGCTATAAATCTCTCCGGTGTGTGAGTGATGGGATCCATAGATTGGGAAGAGGTGCTACAGTGCAGGGAATGTCTCGTTCCATGTGTGGAAAACGCTCCAGAGCAGATGTTAATGATTGGCTAAAAGGAGTGACTTCATGTGGGTGTGGCCAAAGACCATAGTGTGGAGGATGTAGCTGAATCTGCAGGTGTATGGAAGCAGCGTACGGTCATACGGGTCTACCAGCCGTGCCTAAAATCCCAGTCTACAGGGAATTCTCCTCGGAACTGTGCCAGGACATTGTGCTGCAGTTTGAGGTGAGAGATGTTCACTGCAGGGGAGTTGTTATATTTCAGGGAGCTTCAGTCTCAGACACTCTGCAAACAGAAGCACACAGACGGTCTTATGGGAACCCTAGATCTGACGAAACCGAAGCTAGACTCCCGTAGAGAACTGGACGTGCCTAGAACCTTCTCAGTATAATGGATGTCAGACTAGAAGACTTATATATATATATATAACAAACTTAGAAAGATGGTTCTTTAAGAGTTCTGTGGAAAGGCCAAAGGTTCTGTTTAGAATGATGAGCTCTATATAGAACCAGGCTTGGTGAAATGGTTCTGATGGAGGATGGCTTTGTATACACTGTATATACTATAGCGGCACCCAGAAGGAGGTGTGGGACTGCAGGTCTGTTGGGAAGGAAGATAAAGGTGACCAGGATCAATAACTGGTGATAAATTTAGACTGATATGATCAATATTTACTGAGCTATACATACAGAAGCCTGTCTCCCATATTTGCTAGTAGGCATGGAGTTACCTGCATGCCATGCAGCTTGAATATCCTCACACAGCTCCTGCAGATTCTGCTGGAGAGTGACATCACTTGTCACTAAAGAGACCCGCTGCCATTCTGAGCCAGTCTGACAGTTTGCCACGACACCTTAGCAGTCTTTGGTGACATTGAGGTGGTGTTAAGGATAGTTAAGGCTAGTAGTAGTAGCAGTGGGCATGTAGTCCTGCGTCATGCAGCTATGCCAGTGATGCTGGCACTAACAGAATGGCTTAAGGAGGGCATCACTGCTCGCTGGATGTCTGAAGCCGTGGCTGTTGGCGATAAGGCCTGTCCTTGCTTACGTCACATTGGCATGTCTCTCGATGTCAAACCTACCCACCAGGTTTCATACCTGTCAGTTGATTCCTTCCGGGTGCAGCTATTTGATGATGAGTTCAGTCATGGCTGGTATGTTTTGCAACTCTTACAGTGTGTGCAGACACAATCCGACTCTTCAGACCTATAATTCTATGATATGGGCCCTTGTACGGTAGTTTGAAATCCATCATGCATCCACTAACATGCCCTCCCCTTTTGCTCCTTCTCTGCAGTACCACCTCTGATCCAGCACTCAGACTCTCAGAGCGCCTCTATAGGTCAGCGGGTCTTCATCCCCTGTGTGGTGACCTCTGGCGACCTGCCCATGTTCATCACCTGGCACAAAGACGGCAAGCCCATCAACGACAGCCTGGGGGTGACCATAGACAAGATCGCCTTCACCAGCTCCCTGCGCATCTCCAACCTGTCAGAAATCCACAACGGCAGCTACACCTGCATCGCCCGCAATGAGGCCGCCACCGTCGAGCACAGCATCCAGCTCATCGTCAAAGGTACAGACGCCGAGTCAGATAAATCAATTATGATGATCTATTTCTTATAGGATAAGATAATAGTCTACTGTAGAAATAGACTAGTGTAGAAATAGTCTACTGTAGAAATAGACTACTCTAGAATAGACTAGTGTAGAAATAGACTAGTGTAGAATAGACTACTCTAGAATAGACTAGTGTAGAAATAGACTAGTGTAGAATAGACTAGTGTAGAAATAGACTAGTGTAGAAATAGTCTACTGTAGAAATAGACTAGTGTAGAAATAGACTAGTGTAGAAATAGACTACTGTAGAAATAGACTTGTGTAGAAATAGACTAGTGTAGGAATAGACTAGTGTAGAAATAGACTAGTGTAGAAATAGACTACTGTAGAATAGACTAGTGTAGAAATAGACTAGTGTAGGAATAGATTAGTGTAGAATAGACTACTGTAGAACAGACTAGTGTAGAAATAGACTAGTGTAGAAATAGACTAGTGTAGAGATAGACTAGTGTAGAATAGACTAGTGTAGAATAGACTAGTGTAGAACAGACTAGTGTAGAAATAGACTAGTGTAGAATAGACTACTGTAGAACAGACTAGTGTAGAAATAGACTAGTGTAGAGATAGACTAGTGTAGAACAGACTAGTGTAGAAATAGACTAGTGTAGAATAGACTAGTGTAGAACAGACTAGTGTAGAACAGACTAGTGTAGAAATAGACTTGTGTAGAAATAGACTAGGGTAGAAATAGACTAGTGTAGAAATAGACTACTGTAGAAATAGACTAGTGTAGAAATAGACTAGTGTAGAAATAGACTAGTGTAGAAATAGACTACTGTAAAATAGACTAGTGTAGAAATAGACTAGTGTAGAAGTAGACTAGAGTAGGGATAGACTAGTGTAGAGATTGACTAGTGTAGAAATACACTACTGTAGGAATAGACTAATGTAGAAATAGACTACTGTAGAAATAGACTAGTGTGTAGACTAGGAATAAACTACTGTGTAGAAATAGACTAGTGTAGAAAGACTATGGACTAGCTTTGGCAAGAAATAGTTTTATTTTTTTATACTAGTTGTCCAACTCAGAAGCAACTAATACATTAGTATGCAAATTTTACTTGGTCAACGTGGAGCGTAATTACATTTACAGCATACGCTCTTACCCAACTTACTGGGATAATCAAAGTACCAGTCTCCCAGTCGGTAGTGTTAGAAGTCTTTGCCGAAGGACTCTTATTGGGCAGCACAGCCCCATTTCACTGAGGGGATTCACTGTGGGGGTTCTATTCACATGTGTGGTGGCTCCCACAGTAGTGGGGGTTATTTACTGAGCTACACAATTTTAATAACCTATGGACTATCAGAGGGGGGTGTGGATTACAGAAGGACTAATTAAAGGGCTATTGCCTTCCTATTTTTAATGTTGTTTTTTTTGTTGTTTGTTTGTTTGTTTTTCCAGTTCCGCCACATTTTGAAGTGCAGCCTCGGGATCAGGAAGGGATCTATGGGAAATCGGTCATCCTCAACTGCTCTGCTAAAGGAAACCCAATTCCTACAATTGTGTGGAAACATTCAAAAGGTAAACACCTCCACTGATGATGATGATGGCATTATTTAAACCTACAGAGTATTAATACTAATAAGTCATAATAAATAATAATAATAAATCAAATCTGTCCGTTTATTGTCACGTCACATTTACACAGGTACAAAGTCCCTTTCAGTATGTAAATACAAAAATATAAACATTAAATATATACAGTATACACAAGTGCACCATGTTTATCCTAATATACAGTTATATACACTCATACAACAAAAGTTGCACCCAGAAGGAGGTGTGGGAGTGCAGTGGTGTTGGGAAGGAAGATAAAGATTACCAAGATCAATAACTGATGATAAATTTAGACTGATATGATCAATATTTATTGAGCTACACATACAGAAGTCTGTCTCTCAGTATGGCGGAGTCGGGCGGCCATGTTTGCTAACCCAACACGCCAGACGTCTCGGTATGGAGCTGTAGAGGTTCCTAATGGAGTCCTGTGATAATCCATCCCATGCAGCTTGAACATCCTCACACAGTTCCTGCAGATGGTGTGGGAGGGGTGGAGGTGGAGTGACAACAGGCCTTCTGGACGTGTGACATATGACAATAAAGCCCAATTTGGGGAGTCCCTGGTAGATAGGAGAGATGGAGGGTATATATATATATATATATATATATATATATATATATATATATATATATATATATATATATATATATATATAGAAATATATAGAAATATATATATAACAAATATATATTATATAAACGTGAAAAACATTCCCTGTGAAATGCCACTGAAGTACATGTTCAGACTCTTCGTCTTGATTTGCAGACAGACATGCTTGTAGCTATCAGGGATTAGCCTCACATGTTTATGTAGCATTACAATTGAACTTGTTGTGGTCAATCCCACATGGCTGGCTAATCCTAATCTCTAACATTACACACCACATACTAAACAGTCTGTCTAGCAGGCCTTAAATCCAATCGATAAACGATCAAATCCAAACAAGTACATGGCAGTGCGGATCTGTGATGGTGGAATGCCTTCATGCTATTGACTTATTAAACGTTGTGGCTTGAGAAACATGTGTTAAGGGAGTGAGTCGCGTGTTCCAGTGTCTTAACAACGCCACTGTTAATCCAGTAGATTAATGCATCTGTGTCAAATTTCATATGGATGGTTCATAATCTTGAAAGATACCTACTGTATACTGTTCAGGGACTATTATTAATTAATATTTAAATAATATACATGATTAAATACCTACATCATAGTGTTACGTTACCATTATCTATTATTTTTATTATTATTTTGCACATTTTTTTAATAAACTGAGTTATTTTATCAGCTCTATGAATATTGACTATAGTCAGCTATACTTATTATTCAGAACTCAATGTTAATTATTCAACAACTACTAGGAATTATTCAGCAACCACTATGAATTATTAGTATTAACTATAAATTCATTCATATACTTTTTTCACTATGTGTTATGAATTATTCAAAAACCACCATTAATTATTCAATGAAACAATTAATATAATTTTTGAATTATTCAGGATATAATAGCCATTAAATAGTTGTACTAACAAGTATCAACATATTTATACTCACATTGAATTATTCAGCATTTTAATTATGGATTATTAAATAACTACTGTGAGTTTTTCAATATCCGCTCTGAATTATTCAGTTTCTGTGATAAATTATTCGGTATCTATTATTATTTATTCAGTAATTGTTGCATATTATTTAATAATCACTTTTTTCAAATGTTTTTAGTGGGTTTTTTTTATGAGGTTTTATGGTAATTAATATGAATTATCCAGTAAAAACTATAAAGATTTGATAAAGTCTATGACATATTCCATATCCACTATGAATTCCTCAGTATCTGCTATGAACCCAGTATGTCCTGTAGTGGTGAGAGTGTAGAGCTGAAATGTGGACCCCCATCCAGATCTTTAGGGTTGAACTGCACACCAGCTCAAGCTTTCCTCCTGTGTCCTCAGGTGCAGGAGTTCCTCAGTTTCAGCCCATCGCCCTGAACTCCGGCTCTCGAGTACAGCTGCTGGAGAAAGGCTCTCTGCTGATCAAACACGTGCTGGAGGAAGACAGCGGCTACTACCTGTGCAAAGTCAGCAACAACGTGGGTGCCGACATCAGCAAGAGCATGTACCTGACCGTCAAAAGTAAGAGCCCTCCTCGTACAGCTGTGTGTGTGTGTGTTTATGTTTATGCTGAGTATGATTACTGATTCAGACGATACTGGTTTTACCTGGTAATCCACCTGAATTAGGTCCAACAAATTAAATTACACCAGTGAAAACAGAAGGGAATTAAAAGACAGTGACTGAATTAGGACCTGGCAGGTGAGCTCAAGAAATGTAAGAATGGTGTTCCAGAGAAGTGTTTAGGTTTATTATCATTTTTTAAATACCAGGTTGAAAGGGACATATAGTCTTCTATATTTCATAATATATGATAATTATTAACAGTTGCTGATGAAAAAACAGTTGCATCTCATCAGTTCAGTCGTTCTATAAGAATGCTGATAAGCCATACTGAAGCTATTTTTTTTAAAATGGAATTTGGCAAACTCATAACTGAAAAATCTGGAGAAGAGTTTTGAATTTCGATGGCTGCATGGGATAAACAGAGGCTGGATCTACCCACTTGAAAATCACGGAGGTGTCCTGGCAGGCTCGGGGACGATATCATGACAGTGGACGGTCGCGAGGCGCTGCTCAGCCTCTGTTCTTGTTTTTAGTTTGGTTAGGTGGGACGCAGGCCGGCTGGCTCAGCAAGGGTCACTGTGGGTTCGGGCCTGAGGGCGGCTTTCTGCCTGACTGACTGTTGTTGTATACGCTGTTGTGCTTCTTGGTGAACTGTGTGTTCAGTGAAGATCCGAATTCTCCCCCTCCATTACCTCACAAACACAGCAGGGACTGAAGGGGGACCCAGTGGCTACTCTCTCTTTTAATATCTGGATGGAGCTTTCATTTTTTAATCGTCCTGTGAATGTCTATGTAAAGGGTCATACCGCTGTCGCTGTCCACGTTGGGGGTCCAAGACGAGGAGGCAGGATGCAGGATGCAAGGAGTTTTAAATAAACAGGGACAGCTCGGACTAACCAAAACCAAAAGAAACCAGAAACACTGAACCGGGTAACAAAACACAGACCGTCATTCTGACAAACAGCTAGCAAGGAGACAGGAGACCAGTACAAAGACAAAACACCAATTACGGAAATATAATATACGGAAATTCTGAACAAATTTACGGACATTTTTTACGGCAAAAATACAGAACAAATTTACGGACATTTACGGAAATTCTGAACAAATTTACGGACATTTACAGAAAAAAAAATACGAAACAAAATTTACGGACATTTATGGAAAAAAAAATACGGAACAAAATTTACGGATATTTACGGAAAAATATGGAACACAAATTTACGGACATTTACGGAAAAATACGGAACAAATTTACGGACATTTACGGAAAAATCGGAAAAACAAATTTACGGACATTTAACGGAAAAAAAAAATATGGAACAAATTTACGGACAATTTACGAAAAATATGGAACAAATTTACGGACATTTACGAAAAAAAAATATGGAACAAATTTACGGACAATTTTACGGAAATTCGGAACAAATTTATGGGACATTTACGGAAATTCGGAACAAATCGCAACCTTCCACAGCCAAATAAAGGATGATTCCGTATTTTTACGGGGACAGGTAAACTGTACTGTACCATCTGTACTGCACTGTACCAGCCTCTTCTCAATCTATGGATCCCGTCACTCACGCCCTGCCAGGTATTAATAGCCAGCCCATCCTCATGCATTGCCATCTGTAGAGCTTGAAGTACCTACCACCCTAAACACGCAAGGTGACTCGTTTTGGGTCTGGTGGGCTTTATGATGCTGTTCTGAATCGGATGCTGCTGTGAGCTGCAGGAGAACAGTGTTGCACTCATGACTCTGCCACACGACTGCATCAAAACTGACAGCCAAAGTTTCACATGAGTTTAAAAAACGAGACTGTTTTTTGTCATTTATCGCATGACGGCCATCCCCTAGTTCTTATCTCAGGTTCAGGTTCCTAATTTCTTATACAACAGCTTTAGGCAATGAAAGCACATTATCTGAAAACTTTCTTCTGCCAATAGAAAACACCATACAACATGAGAATAGCATTCTGGTTAGCTAGCCAAAGTTTGGTGCCGGATTTTTTGCCTATTTTGCATTTCATCAGCAGCACACTGATTTCATTTAATGAGTTATTGATTAGGCAGGTATTAAATAATTACTAGGGGAAAATACTGGGCTTCTATGCGGAGAGGGCAGGAAATAATACACACACAAAATCCATATTTACTGCACAATTATTATTTTTTCTCGATATTAGCAACAAAAAACATATTTATTCTAATAAGAAAAAAACAAAAATAAACACTAAGCTGACCAGATGAACAGCTTTTTTGGTGGCAGGAGTATTTCAGGTGCCTAAGATATTTTGCACACGTGCTGCAGCTTTGTATTCTCAATGGGTAGCCTATCACGGGCCGTAAACATCTATGATTGACTTATCGTTTTCCTATTTCTCCATCATATCTCTCTCTCTCTCCTACTCTCTCTCATCTCTACTATCTCTCCTCTCTATCTCCTCTCTTCCTCCCTCTCTCTATCTCTCCCTCTCTCTTGCCTCTCGCTGGGCTGGTATGGAAGTGCGTCTGCAGTATCCAGAGGGGCAATGCATGCTGCTCAGGCCTGTGACTAATTGTGCATGGAAAAAGAGGGAAGGGGGAGTCGCCCAGTCGATAAGGGACTGGAGATGATAAGTATGCTGAGTTGTAGGATGGGGGGTGTGATGAGTGCATATAGATGGCCCACTCGAGGCGTGGTCGCTGTGGCCCTAAGTTTCCCAGGAGTGCCCCTCGTGCTAGTGCAAGAGCGAGGGGATGGGAAATGGGGATTCCACACATAATGGTTTCTTACTGCAGTAGAAGAGAGAATGACACACCGGATACAATCAAACTCGGTCGCCTTCTACATAACTAGATGGTCCCTCACAGGCTGGGAAGAGGAATACTGCTAGTCACTTTAAATGCATTACGCATTACCACCATAATAATGTTGGGAGGATTTCGGTCTATAGTGCAATTCCGAATGCATCATCTACCTTTCTATGTAATCCTAGCAAATTATGATATTTGATTTATAAACTCATCCATCATCTCCGAAGCAAAAAAAACAAAAACGCATGCACCCAGAAAAGGAGTGTGGCGACTGCAGTGTTATTGCGGAAGGAAGATAAAGCGAGTGAGAACCAGGCTAGGATCAATAAATGAATGCAGTAAATTTAGAATGATCCCCATGATCAAATTTATTGAGCACGCACATACAGAAAGCAAGTCCTCGTCTCTCAGTATGCTTGTACACGCGGCGGCCATCGTTTGCTAACTCTCCCTTCAAATCACGCCAGACGTTTCCGAGATATAGAGCGTGTAGATCGCGTCTCCTAATGGAGTCTGTGAAATCCATCCCATGCAGCTTGCGAAAATATTTACTCACACAGATTCCGCCCAGACTGCGTTGCACGCGTCGCGCCGTAATGCGGGTGCGAGGTGGAGTGTCACCAGGCCCCCTATCTGTGCGTCATGAACAACAAACAGTTCGTCTTGGAGGCTGACCCACGCGTCGCCTCTCCACACACGGACTTACGCTTCTTGCCGGCTGTCTCACCAAGACTAAAGCGCCCGCGGACTTGTCCACTGAAGATGACCCGCTGCCCATTTCTGAAGTCACTCTCATGCACAGTCTGGTACGAACCACTGCATTCTTTTCGGTGCACGTGCAGGTTGACATGGTCTGTTCAAGGACAGCTCGAAACTCTGCGTAACGGTCTGTCGTGCATGCTAGTCCTGCAGTGAGTGCAGCCGTCTCCGATGGCGTACGCCAAGTAAACAGGCTGTCCTGCACGTCATGGAAGGCACACCACTAGCCCCACACGAAGAATGTCCGCAGTCGTGCCTATAGGGCTCAGTCGGTACGAAGTGAATAAGGCACCGGCCTTGCTGTACATTTCACCATGTGCAGCCTGAACGCACAGTAATCCGTAGAGCGCCATGACCAGCGCTGGTCATGGCCTCCCGCTTGGTCGCTAGATTCCCTCTGGGGTTCTATATTATAATGTTGATGAAGGAATGTATTTGACATGGAGGGAAAAAAAATAATAAATAAAAAAATATATTTATATATTTATTAATATAGTTATTTCATTTAAAACCTTGTATGGTTCACTCCTAATAGGAGAACAAAGTAAACGTTCCTACTTGACCATGGCCTTTTGAAGTACGTTGTCTATTATCGCCACGAAAGCCAACATATTTTTAAATGTCACATATTCATATTATTAACTTCTAAGCAACTTAAGCCCCGCCCCCACTCGTACCGACATTATAAGGGAAGTTAAAAAGAAGCACAACAATTCACAAAACGACATTACATGAGCAAAGCCTCATCTTAACATAATAATACTTAAAGCGTTACACCTTATGTAACTCTACAGAGAATAAAAACAGATAGGACAGCTCGAAAGGACCCTGTAAATAAATTACATATGGCGCTTTAATAAGAACAGTCAACACTTGAATTTGTGATTGCACTACTACCCCTCCGGGACCTTTAGGTTTATGCATGAACCCCCAGATCATATGTATAGAACAAAACCATACACCCTGTTTTAACAAGGAACGAGGACAGTTTAGGGATCATAAAAAGTCAGTGTCCTGCTTAGTGAAGAAATGAATTTCCCATGAATTGCTAGCAAGGGTCTGCCATCTCTCTGTCTCTCTGCCGGTATGATTACCATTATGCCATGTGACGTAAAGAGCAACTTGTCTTTAATAAAAGCTCATTCATATAGCTAAGTCATCACTATCTGCGCCCGACGCATTCATCACCGGAACAAGGCATTTCATGCCCTTTTAACCCCTTAACGCTCGCTGTAAACAGTGATCATGTAGCTTCAAGGGGGCAGACTGTAAAGACCAGTAGAGAGCACATACACATGCAGCTTAGCTAAAGCCCTTCGACCTGAATGAAGGCCCAAAAACGTGCGTAAAGTGTCAGACTGTACAGTTTCGTCTCAGGAGATACATCTGTGTGCCCTGAGGATGTAAGGTATGTTTTCCTTAGCCTCATGTATGCTTAGCGACGTATAAAAAAAAAAGCCTGGCTGCATAATCTCCCCACATCAGCTGACTACAACGTCGTGGGCATGAGGTGT
>JAMWET010002668.1:0-2500 GCA_024036415.1 Prochilodus magdalenae
AACGTGGTCAGTGTCAGCTTCTCATCTCCCTCTGTGCTAGCTTAGCAAAAAAATTCGCCCCAAAGAGAGAGAAAGAGAGAGAGAGAGACGAGAGAGAGAGAGAGCTAGTATAGGTCCTTTAATATACAGGACACAGTTGGAAAACTCAAATTTAACCCTAATGCAAAGCCGTGTTTATATATACATAGTAGATATTAGCCATAGAAACATACAGATAGTTCATAATTTTAGTATATACATTTAAATTTATGGAATTTAGCTGACACTCTTAGCCAGAGGCAACTTACAAGGCTCTTCCTATTACAGGTAGGCCAGTGTAGTGTTAGGAGTCTTGCCAAGGGACTCTATTGGGGTAGCACAGATAGTCACCCAGACCAGTGAATCAATCAATTCTCCCACATGTGTGAACAGTCCTTAGTGACAAGTGGTGTTATCACGTTGACCCCACACCAACCACATCTACGCTCATCATTAAATATATGCCACCCAGAAGGATACAGGAACAATAAAGGACTGATATGGGTAATAACTTATTGAGACTAAGAATAAGACATTTTACAGAAGTAGTGTCTACGCAGTATGGTGTTTGGCCGCCATGTTGTAGAGGTTCCTAATAGGTGGTCCCGTGATAATCCATGCCATGCAGCTGTGAATTATCCTACACAGGCTGGGGTGGAGGTGGACTGACACCAGGCCTTTCTGGACCGCTGTGACAACAAACGTGGTGCTGACCACGGAGCCGCCACACACAGATTCATGTATCGTCTCCACCAAGACAAAGTGGGAATCGCCCCTGAAGATTTTGACTTTGTTGTTCTGGTGTTAAGGGCTGTCGTTATGACGGTCTGTGAATGCATGTAGTCCGCTAGTCATGCAGCTGTATGGCAAGGGTCTGGCACTAACAGGATGACCACAGGGGACATCACTGCTCGCTGAATGGACTGCAGGTTGGGCTGCTGGCTCAGTCAGGTAAAGCAGTAAGAATGATACAGTATTAAATCAGTCTTCTTGTTATTAAATGCCAGTGATCTTTAACGACTGTGAACGGTCATGATCAGCTGGCAATGCATAATAGGCTAAGAAGATTGGTTGTGCTTTTTATTTTTACCCGAATACATCACAATCCGCAGCGCAAAATCCATAACGAAGGGAGCCCTTTCTGCAAGTCTTAGGAAATGGCTGGAGTTTTGGGGCCATCCACCTGCGGAGTCAGCTGGTTTTTTGTCCCTGCGAGCTTCCAGACAAGCGGAGTGTTAAAAAAGACACAGGACAGGACCTGCCAGAACGAACAACTAGAGCCTTTCCCTCCCTTCACACCTCCACACATCCGGAAAGAGAGGAGAGTGAACGAGAAAAAGAGAGGAGAAAGAAAAAATCCTAATTGAGCGGGAGAGTCAACATGGCTAAATATAGCGTTTGCTAATAGTATGGAACAGACAGCTGGTTGATCACAGAGCACGTGGGAGAAAGGTTGGAGCTGTTTTGGTGCAGGTGGGGGAGTCTAATTAGGGGTCTTGTTTGAGGAACCAAATAATTCTAGTTTTGAGATTTTTTGAAAAACTTTATGAACATTAATTCTAATTTTAATTATTTGTTAATAGATACTTTGTTGGCTAGTTTATTATTTGTATGTTTGGTTGGTAAGTGAGCTAGTTTAAAGGTTTTCAGAAAAGTCAACTTAACAATTACTTATTCTGGACAAATGTTGGGGCACCTACGATAGCAACCTCGACATTTTTGCTTTTGCCGACATCCCATACTAAAATCCATGGGCTTAATATGGAGCTGAGTTCCCCCTTTGCAGCTGTAACAGCGTCACACCCCACTGGGAAGGCCATCTACAATGGTCAGCTACGATGTTGGACAAGAGGACAGCAGTCCCAAATCCATTGTTCTCTCAACAAAGGTGTTCATTTGGGTTAAGGTCAGGGCTGTGTTGGGTCCTGTCAAGTATTTTTCCACACCAAACTCACTCAACCATGCCCTTACAAACCTTGCTTTGTACACTGAGTCATGCTGAAACACAGTAGGACCTTTCCCAAACTGTTCCCACAATGTTGGAAGCATACAATTATCCAAAATGTCTTGGTCTGCCGAATTACAGTATTAAGATTTCCCTTTACCGGAGCTAAGGGGCTGTAGGCCATCCCCTGAAAAACACCCCCAGAGCATTATCCCTTCTCCACCAAACTTTAAAGTCGGCACAATGCAATCAGGCAGGGAACATATTCCTGGCACCCACTAAACCCAGACTCGTTCATCAGTGATTCGTCACTCCACAGAACACGTTTTCACTGCTGCAGAGTCCAGTGGCACCACACTTTACACCACTCCCCCAGAGGCATGGCAGTGACTTAGTGGATACAAGGCTTGCATGCAGTTGATCGGCCATGGGAACCCATGCCATGAAGTTCCCTGGTACACGGTTTTGTGCTGACGTTAAGGCCAGGGGAGGTTCGGAACTCTGAAGTTTCTGAGTCAGCAGAGCTCTGGAACTTTA
>JAMWET010002668.1:7500-10000 GCA_024036415.1 Prochilodus magdalenae
TTAACTGCACTGCTGCTGACATGGACAGGAATCACATGGAACCACACCCTGCCTCCCGCAGGCGTCTGTGCGAACTGGTGGAGGCGAATGAACTGTGTGACGTCTGGAGGACTCTCCACGCAGAGCAGAGGCAGTACACATGGACCCATTTTAAGGACCGCATGCTCTCACTAGCCAGGCTGGACCGGCTGTATGTGTTTAAGCACCACTGTTCTGTTGTCTCCCGGTGTTTTATCTACCCTGTTGGTTTTACCGATCACTGTATGGTTCAGTGTGCTTTTAGGAAGCCTCGTGTGAAGCCCCGGAGCGCGTACTGGCACTTTAACACCGCACTTTTAGACGATGCTAATTTTAGAGAGTCTTTTATGTTCTTCTGGGACACGTTCAGGCTGCAGAGGCCATCTTTTAGCTCGGTGCTAGAGTGGTGGGACATGGCCAAAGTACAGACCAGGGTTTTCTGTCAGCAGTACACTCTCAATGTCACGAGGGACATCGCCAGATCTCTGAAAGCTCTGGAGATGGAAGTAGTGGAGCTGCAGAATTTGGGAGCGACCACGGGAAATCGAGAGCATATTAAGACTCTCAAAAGTAAAACAGCCACACTGGCAGACCTGCTGGGCGCCAGGGTCCAGGGGGCGCTGGTTCGCTCACGCTTTCAGAGTGCGTCTGAAATGGACGCTCCCTCTAAGTTCTTTTTCGGCCTTGAGCAGAAGAATGGACAGAAAAGGTTCATGCACGCTGTGCGGACGGAGTCAGGGGATCTCCTGTCGGAGCCTGCTGAGATTCGCAAGCGGACAGTCGGCTTCTTCTCGAAGCTGTACACCAGTGAGCAGTCAGGGACACTTGAGCTGGAGGAAAGTTTTCTCCACAGGCTGCCCAAGTTACCACGGCGGTCTGCGGAGATGCTGGACAGGGCATTGTCCCTGGACGAACTGTACACAGCTCTCCAGGGTATGGAGAATGGGAGGGCGCCGGGCATCGACGGTCTCCCTGTAGAATTCTACAGGTCTTTCTGGTCTGTGTTGGGGCAGGACGTGCTGGATGTGCTCAGGGCAAGCTTGGTGGAGGGTAAACTTCCACTGAGCTGTCGTAGGGCTGTCCTCACGCTCCTGCCGAAGAAGGGGGACCTGACTGACCTGAAGAACTGGCGCCCGGTCTCACTGCTGTGTACAGATTACAAGCTGCTCTCGAAATCGTTAGCTGCCAGGCTGGGGAAGGTGATGGGGCAGGTCATACATCTTGATCAGACGTACTGTGTGCCCGGTAGGTCTATATTTGATAACATTCATCTAATTCGGGCCATTTTGGACGTCTCCAGACTATTGGGCTTGAGGACTGGTCTCTTATTTCTGGACCAGGAGAAGGCTTTTGACAGGGTTGAGCACGGGTACCTCTGGAAGGTTCTGGAGAACCTTGGGTTCAGCTCCTGCTTCATAGCCATGATCAAGGTGTTGTACAGTGACATTGAGAGCGTGCTAAAGGTTAACGGTGGTTTGTGCGCCCCCTTTCAGGTACACCGGGGCATCAGACAGGGCTGTGGTCTCTCGGGGTTCATGTACTCGATAGCCATAGAGCCCCTTTTATGTAAAATTAGAGAGGTGGTCTCAGGTTTCAGGATCCCTGACTGCAGCACGTCCTTCTGCGTGTCTGCGTATGCGGACGACGTTGTGGTCATGGTTGGCTCCCAGACAGAGGTGGATGTTTTAAGTGGGATTTTAAATGACTTCCAGGTTTTATCTTCTGCCAAGGTGAACTGGGCTAAGAGTGAGGCCTTCCTGGTTGGGGAGTGGAGGGGTGAGGAGCCCAGACTTCCAGACGGCCTGCACTGGAAGAGGGGTGGTTTTAAATACCTGGGGGTGTACCTGGGGGATGGGGATTTTATGAAGAAGAACTGGGAGGATGTGCTGGAGAGAATTAAGGGCCGGTTGATGAAATGGCAGTGGCTGGTCCCAAAAATGTCCTATAGGGGGCGTGTGCTTATTATAAACAACCTGGCTGCGTCGTCCCTATGGCACAAGCTGGCCTGTGTAGACCCTCCGCCAAACCTGTTGGCGGACATCCAGGCGATGCTAGTGGACTTTTTTTGGGACCGCCTACACTGGTTACCGCAGGGGGTTCTCTACCTGCCGAAGGACGAGGGTGGGCAAGGACTGGTCCATCTGGCCAGCAGGACTGCGGTCTTCCGACTGCAGTTCATTGAGAGACTGCTCACCGGCCCTGAAAGTGTTGTGTGGAGGGTACCGGTCAGCAGGGTACTGCAGACTGTGGAGGGACTCGGACTGGACAGGGCCTTGTTTTTATCGGACACTAGAACTCTGGACTTTGGGGGACTGCCGGTATTTTATAAAGGACTTTTTAAAATATGGGAGCTTTTTATCTTACAGAGAGAGAGCTGCTCCTCCCTGTACTGGCTCCTGGAAGAGCCCGTAGTTCACAGCGCCCGTCTGGACATCACCAGCCAGACCTCCCATAATCTGTCCAGACTCCTGATTGCTGCGGG
>JAMWET010002668.1:15000-50000 GCA_024036415.1 Prochilodus magdalenae
GGTCCAGAACAGAGAACAGAGAACCATCTTATTAGATGCCACACCACTATTGTAATCCAATATTGTATTCTCCCTATTATTATTATTATTATTATTAGTAGTAGTAGTAGGAGTAATAGTAGTAGTAGTAATAGGTGTAGTAGTAGTAGTAGTAATAGGTGTAGTAGTAGTAGTAGGTGTAGTAGTAGTAGTAGTAATAGGTGTAGTAGTAGTAGTAGTAGTAGGTGTAGTAGTAGTAGTAGTAGGTGTAGTAGTAGTAGTAGTAGTAGTAGTAGTAGTAGTTGTAGCAGTAGGTGTAGTAGTAGTAGTAGTAGTAGTAGTTGTAGTAGTAGGTGTAGTAGAAGTAGTAGTAGTAGGTGTAGTAGTAGTAGTAGTAGTAGTTGTAGTAGTTGTTGTTGTAGTAGTAGGTGTAGTAGTAGTAGTAGTAGTAGTAGTAGTAGTAGTAGTAGTAGGTGTAGTAGTAATAGGTGTAGTAGTAGTAGTAGTAATAATAATAGTAGTAGTAGGTGTAGTAGTAGTAGTAGGTGTAGTGGTAATAGTAGTTGTAGTAGTAGGTGTAGTAGTAGTAGTAGTAGTAGTTGTTGTAGTAGTAGGTGTAGTAGTAGTAGTAGTAGTAGTAGTAGTAGTAGGTGTAGTAGTAATAGGTGTAGTAGTAGTAATATTTGGCTGGATTTATGTTTGCTAACTCTGCAGTTTTATAGGTTTTCAGATTATTCCAATTCTGAAATGTTCAGTCTGACTATGAATGGTTAGCTTGCATACAGTGGTTTGATCATGTGTATGGTTTTATTAATTGTTCGTTAAATGACAATATTTTTAAAATATCCATAGATATTTAATCAAGTGTGTAGCTGATATTATGATGCTATAAGTTAGTAACACCCTCATTATCATTAGTAAGATCATATTTACCATGTAGGATATCACAGGATATCACAGCAAGCAACAACCTAGCAACCATCTGGAATACCAGCACCACCCTCTACCAACAAACGAGCAACCACCTGTAATACAGTAGGAATACTCAATAGGCAGCATTGATAAGTATGAGTACATCCCAAAGTATGTATTATGTATTTCAATCTATAAATTACTACTTAGTAGATTTAAGTTATATGTATATATATAGGCTCCTGCAGATGATGCTGCATGAGGATGGTGCGGCTATAAATACCCATGGGGTGTGAGTGATGGGATCCATAGATTGAGATAAGGTGCTACATCAGGGAATGTCTCATTCCATGTGTGGAAAATGGCTCCAAAGCAGATGTTAATGATTGGCTAAAGGGAGTGACTGCAATTGGGTGTGGCCAAAGACCATAATGTGAAGGAAGTAGATGAATCTGCAGGTGTATGGAAGCGTACAGTCATATGGGTCTACCAGCAGTGGCTAAATTCCCAGTCTACAGAAAACTGTGCCAGGGAAGACATCCACCACATCTGGCCCAACTGCAGAATTCTTTGATGCAAGACTGGCTGAGTATTTATGTGGTCTACATCCAGAAACTTCCATCCAGTACATGTCAAATCGAATGGAAGCTGTCATTCATGCTTGGGGGAGTTTCACATGCTACTAGATACGTTTTAATTTCATACCTCTATACTGTTTATTCATAAACACTGTACTGCCCCCTGTGGTTCCACTGTTTTTTTTTTCCTCTATGTTTTTTTCTCTCTTTCTTTTCTTTATCTTCCCTCTGTTCCCCTCTCCACTCCATCTTCCTTGTTACTTTGCGATGAAGAATCGGCTGCACAGGTGGCTGCTCCTCTCCCCCGTCCAACCGCGAGATTTCATTACAGCACACACTGCTGAGAGTCAGACCACTTACACACACTGACAGACAGAGTGTGTGTGTCCACCTCCCCTGCCGAGACTGTGTCTGGCTCCCAAAGAGAGGAAGAAAAAATAAAAAGAAACAAACAAGAACAGAAAAAAAACTGACACTACCAAAAATTTGGATACGTGTTTGGGGACGTCTCAGTTTCCCTCATATCTTTGGCAAGGCTGATGGTACATCAACGATCTTGTTCCAAATCTTAATTGCTAATTTCATCAGTATTCCCTTATGATTTATGGGTATGAGCTCTCATGCGATGGTCTGTTGCCAAAAAAATATACTAAGTGTCCGCGTGAACTACCTCCCCCTCACCATGCACCATGCAGTCAGACAGACACATGTGAACTTACAGTATCAAACCAAAACGCTTTTGTCAGGAATCCTCATGATTTCACATGGTTATTAATATGATTAATAATAATAATAATAATAATAATAATAATAATAATAATAATAATAATAATAATAATAATAATAATAATATTATTACTATTGCTAATGTATTGTAGCTATTTATATCTTAATTATTATTGTTGTTACTAACTCTGTAAAGATTAATTAACAGATTATAATACACATAAGCATGCAACACAAAAACATACAAATGACTGTTATGGATAATATTCTATAACTCTATAAATGCTATCACATATTTCTATATTTGGCTCTCCTCAATTGAATGGAATGAATCATGGGACAGGTTCCTATGTGTCTTATCCTTACATTACTGGTGCTGTACTATAGTTAGTATTATTGTTATTATTATTATGAATTGTGTTATTAACTGGTGCTATCTATACTCTATATGAATACTCAGCTTTAAACATTGTTTTTGGCTGTTTTGAATTAAACTCTTTGTTCTCATTATTATTAATTAGATCTGGTTTTTGGAAGCTGTATTACAATCAAAGCATAAACAGAGCCGAGGTGTATGTACCTGAACTGAATTCATTTCTAATTCTATCCAGATTTATTGGAGGCATTCCAATTAGGCTACCTTGAATCAAACTGAGCTCAATTAGACTCAGTTCATACTTTATTGAATTGTATTAAATTGAGTTGAACTGAAATGAATTATTTTCTATAGTTATTATTATTTTACCTGATGTGTACACTGGTGTCTCGATGTACTAATAATAACTACACTGAACCAACCTGAATTGAAAATAACTTTGTCAAACTGAATGGAATCTAATCTTGAACAGAACCTAAATGAAATGAAGTGACATGATGTGACAAGCTGAACTGAACTGAACTAAACTGATTGGAATTGCGGTGATTTCTATTGGGTCTATGTTTAGCTTTATTATGCATAGCCAGCACTGCAACCAGTAGCAGTCAACCAGTAAATGGACATTGAATTTATATGAATTGAGCAGAATTGAATTGGAATTATACAGGGGTTGGACAATGAAACTGAAACACCTGGTTTTAGACCACAGTCATTTATTAGTATGGTGTAGGGTCTTCTTTTGCGGCCAATACAGCGTCAGTTCGTCTTGGGAATGACATATACTGAGTCCTGCACAGTGGTCAGAGGGACTTTAAGCCATTCTTGGTGGTATGCTGACATTACCCTGGATACCGTGGCTCTGATACATCACAAAGACTTGCTGTCTTGGTCACAGATGCGCCAGCAAGACGTGCACCAACAGTTTGTCCTCTTTTGAACTCTGGTATGTCACCCATAATGTTGTGTGCATTGCAGTATTTTGAGCAGAACTGTGCTCTTACCTGCTAACTGACCCTTCACACTCTGCTCTTACTGGTGCAATGTGCAATTAATGAAGATTGGCCACCAGGCTGGTCCAATTTGGCCATGAGACCTCCCACACTAAAATGACAGGTGTTTCAGTTTCATTGTCCAACCCCTGTATATACTGTATATGATCCGATCTACTACCATCTTAGCTCCAGTCGACTTAAAGTAAATAGAACTGCACTGAATCGAATTGAATTGAGTCGAATTGAGCTGAATTGAATCAGCTTTAATGTGCATTGCCAAGACTGCTTCCGGTACAGTCATGCAATAACTGTATGCTGAAGCTGAACTGAACTAGAGTGAACTAAACAGAACAGTACTGGTATGTTCAGCTCCACTCTGCTATGCCAACACTGCACTCATGTTGATATTCCTACCTCGAATTCAACGGAACTGAACAGAACCGAATCAAAGTGCATGGAATTGAACTGAATGGAATTGAATTGACTTCAGTGTTTTCTCTGGTGGAGCTGGTTGAGGGAGGGTGAGGTGCTCTGCTGTTGTTTGTGATTCACTCTGTGTGTGTGTGTGTGTGTGTGTGTGTGAGGCCCGTCTGCTGCGTCCTGGCGCAGGTTTGCGGTGCGTGTTGCCAATGCAGGGTGGCTTTGCCATTATGTGCCATTTGAAAGTATTATGAAATGTGCCGTCGCCACGGCAAGCGCGAGCTAATAACAAGAGGAAGCATTGTGCGCCACCTGCTCTGCGCGTTTAGGTGGGCTTAAAATCGCGTGCGCCCGCACAGGATGGCACCCATTCCCTCTCATGGCTTTTACACACATCCTCCCTCTCTTATCATTCCCTCCCTCTGTCTCTTTCTCTCTCTCTCTCTCTCTTTCTCTCTCTCTTTCTGTTTTACACTCACACACACAGAGTACATCACACACCTGACAAAGCTAACAGGCATCCACATAAAACGCCGTCTGCCTGCTGTCCTGTCAGCCTTTCATTAGGGAACAAATGTGGAAAGGGGGGTGGGGGGTGGAAGCAAAGCCACATTTACACACCCTAGAGGGTGGGATTTGAAGAGGGTGGGATTTGAGAGTCCAGATAGGCCTTTGTATGTTCACCAGGCTGCATGTGAGTGACTGTGTATACAGTACTGTGCAAACGTTCATTCAGTTATTCCAGGTCCAGTCAACAAACGCCTAGTAAGTTATTCCTTTATCTGGTCATTTTATCCTCCCCTTCCTTATGTGAGTGGATTATCTTATCTGATCTCCTCAAAAATATCTTGCCTGATGTTCCACAGCAGCTACCAGCCAGAAATTAACATCAGCGGCTAACCTTCATGAAACTGTGAAGCTTGAAACTTACCTGCAACTAAATGGATTACATGTAGTTAACTACTTAACTAAACTAATTACATGAAATAGATGTGTTGCAGCTGAGTTTCAAAAAAGTTGCAGGATACTTCCCATCGTCCAACCCATCAAGGGTCCTGCAACTTATTTGAAACTCAGCTGCAACACATCTATTTCATGTAATTAGTTATTATTATTAGAAATAGATGTGTTGCAGCTGAGTTTCAAATAAGTTGCAGGACCCTTGATGGGTTGGACGATGGGAAGTATCCTGCAACTTTTTTGAAACTCAGCTGCAACAGTTGCAATTGTCTTAGCTTCATTATTAGTCAGCCAATCAAAAAGCTTGTAACACAACACCTAAGGGCGGCACAATTTATCGTTTCCGCATCGTCATTGCCAGGTGTGCAAGCAGAATACTCACATCACAGCACATGCAGTGTTAAGTAAGACAAATTAGGGGAATTAATGTCAGTGGTTAACCCTCATGCAACTGTAGAAGCTTGAAGCTTACCTGCAACTAAATGGATTACATGTAGTTAACTACTTACTTAAAGTAATTACCTGAAATAGATGTGTTGCAGCTGAGTTTCAAATAAGTTGCAGGACCCTTGATGGGTTGGACCATGGGAAGTATCCTGCAACTTTTTGGAAAATCAGCTGCAACAGTTGCAATTGTCTTAGCTTCATTATTAGTCAGCCAATCAAAAAGCTTGTAACACAAGCACAATTTATCGTTTCCGCATCGTCATTGCCAGGTGTGCATGCAGAATACTCACATCACAGGACATGCAGTGTTAAGTAAGACAAATTAGTTATGCTACAGCGTTTTGAAACAGAATGATGCAAAAGAAGAACTTGAATGAGACCTGGACTCGGATACAAACAGAGGAGTGCTCACCTGCTTTGCCGGGGGGGCGGGACCCCCAGTTTGTTTGAGGTTGGGGACCGGGGGCTGTTCCACTGTTGTTTGGGGATTGTGAGGGGGGCCCCCCCAATCGCACAAAACAAAAACCGGAAGGGAGGGGGGACAAAACGGGGGACAGTATAAAGGGAAAGGCATGGGGGACGCAAAAAAAAACCCCTGAGCCCCCAAAACCTTCCCAAGGCACCTTGGTTCTCCTCCAAGGTCTTGGTCCCGCAAAAAAACACAGGGGAAGGGACAAGGAATGGTTGGGAAAGGTGGGGGCAAGGCGGAGTCCTCCAAAAAAACCTCCTTTACGCCTACTTGCATTTTTAGTCCCTCCCTCACAGTTTTTTGGTTGCAAATTTTAGGCTCAAGGGTAGGGCAAATTCCCCCTGTTAAGCCATTCAGGTTTTGTCGTTGATCCCTCCTCCTTTTGCAAAATTTCCACTTTGGGGGCAAGGCGTGTCCCACCAGCAGGTTTCTTGGGTCCCTCAGGGGGGGGTTTGGGGGAGGGGTTTTAGGGGCATTGGGCTTTTGCGGGATCGGGGGGGTGGCCCTATTTGAACGGTTTTGGTTTTCTCCAGCGGGACAAGCCTGGTAGATTGTTTTCAGGAGTTTCATTTGCAGGGATCCAGTGATCTTTCAAGCGCTCTTAGTAAATAGCAAAAGTGAAGGGACTTTTCCAAAGCAACTGTTGCGAGTGGCATGCATTGCAAGTTATGGGCCCGGCTATAAGGTGCTATTGGCAGGTATGGGCTGAAGTCTTTTCAGGAACTCTAGTTTATCCTTACTTTTTTACAGAATCTTTTTGGAATAACGTATTTTGTGCATTTGGGGTTAAAAAAAAAAAAAAAAAAAGAAAAAAAAAAAAAAATCCCATATCCACCCAAGGAATTCCGTTCTTCTAAACCTTTTCCGTTTATCGTGAAACCTTAACAGGTAGGTTTTACAAAGCAGCCAGCTGTTCTCCACCAATGTGACGTGTTCCATTCCGGTTTGGCGTTAATCTTACATTTAAAAAAACAACGTGTTTTTTCCAGTGCAGTTTCCCCAAATTCTATCAAAAACCCGAGGAACCCGGGAAATGGTCCCCATTTCCCCCCAGGTGCAAAACAAAGGAATAGGGGTAGGGGCCCCTTCCAGTATAAAAAAAACCATGGGCACGGCAACCCCACACATGATGGATGAAAAACCAAAAGGTGGGGGGGGACACCATTCCGCGATCAAGCCTGAAGAAAAACCCTATCCTTATGTCTTACTTATTGACCCAGGAGTTTTGATTCCGTTGGCTTTGCTTTTTCTGGAATAAAGGAACAAAAAAAATTCTGGAATAACAGCACCACCGCTTCCTCAGATGACAATACTGTACCCAACCTCATCGTCAAAAGAATAGTTGCTCAAATAGCTGCACCCAAAAGAAATCAACTCACAGGAAACCAGTTAAAGTAGGTAGGTTTTAACAAGCGTTTTGAGGAAAAAAACCTTGTGTTTTTGCAGAAACAAACATCAAGCTCCATTTTCCGAAAAACAAAAACCCTTCGCAAGCTTCAAAAGTCTTCCAACTCAAGGCCCGAACCCTGGACCCGGCCCATCCCTTGAAAGAAACATGTTGAAGGGACAAGCATTCCCAGGGGACTCTATCAGTTTCCTGATTCCCCAGAATGGTGGAAATGAAAACTCCCACTGTTCTGGTCCCAACCAGCTGAAATCCCTCTTGGAAAAGGGGGGACACAGACTGAAGGAAAAAACCCCCATTACTCTATATAAGGCACTCAACGTGAAATGCGTGAAGCCACTATAGTAAGCGGATGTGTAAGAGTTATGGTGTGGTATTGGGTTGAATTTAATACTACCGCACTTTCATTTACTCATACAAATGACCCTTGTGGTTTCCTCTAGGGTATGGAGTTGGCGGGGGCTAAGGGGCTTGCCAGGTTTGCTTGCACATTTTTCTTGCTTTTATATATGTCTGCTGTATCGTCTTCATCCTTCGGGTAAATCAGGCCAACTGGCTTACTTGTTCTTTCGGGCGCAAGGTGTCTGAGGCTCATTGGTTGCGAGTTTTAATCTTACTAGCCTGGGAAAAAAAAAAAAAAATAACACATTTATCCAACAGAACACTACAGTTTTACGGTTGTTAAAACGGTCGGCTCTGATAAGGAGTGTCTGCTGAAAATATAACAATGTCTTTTAAAGGAATGTATAATGTTAAGCTTTAGCACTGGGTGCATAGGAGATTCATCACAGGGGGGGTACAACCAAGTAAACCTCAAATGGGACTTTTTTCAGTGCGAGAATTTAGATGGCAGTAGTTGCATTTAGGCAAAAACATGCTGCCAAGCGGCCCACACCAAACATTTAACTGAGAGGGGGGGACCCACAACTACTTACTGGGAATGGTGTAGCTCCCAAACTTATTAGTTCCTATGGTAAACCTTTATCTTCCTTCCCCCAATAGCCTAATGTAATATGCCAACATTCAACGCTTTCCTTTTCAGGGCGCAGCTTAGTTTAAGGGGGGGGGGGGGGAACAACAAAGGTTTTAGGGTGTTGAAAAAAAAAAAACAATTTTTAGGAAAACATTATAAGGCCCCTTTGTTGACGTTAATGGTCGTTAATCACCCTTGACATTTTCTAGTTTAATAAAAATAAAACTCGGGGATGGGTCCCTCAATAGGCATCCAAAAGTGGGGGGGGACAAAGGACTGAATGGAATCCCGTATTTCAAGGAATACCAGGGGTGATTTTTGGGTTTCTTTTGGGGTCTGTGTTGGATTTCACTGGGCACGGTGGCTCTCGTGGGGTTTATGCCCCTTTTGATTTTGCCAGGTGTTGTCTCCACCCACTGAGGGGAAGAGGTTTAAAGGGTTTTTTTTTCCTTTCACTCCTCCCCTAGGCGGTTCTGTTTCTCCCAATTCCACGATAAAACCTTTTGATTGGGGACATAAAAATTAAATTTAGTTTCCAAAATAAATAAAAGTTTCTTTTTTTTTTTCCTCTCTTATTGCCCTTTTTTTGTCCTCTCTTCGTTTCCCAAACTTCTGATAATTACTTTCCCTTTTTTTGTAGTCTGGACTCCTTCCGCCTGCGCTTTTGTGAGGCGAAAGTAAAAGGAGTAAAAAGAAAAAAAAAAAAAAAAAAAAGGAATGAGAGGGAAAAAAGAAAAAAAAATAGGCACACCCCGCCCCCGCGCGAGTTTGTTTTTTTTTTTTTTAAGGCAACAAATTAGCGTCCTCCCGCCGTGCAACAACCCAAAAAAGGTGGCCGTTTTTAATCTGCTTTTCCAGGGTTTCAGGGCAGCCAGCGCCGAGGGAGGCCCCGCGTTTTCAAAAAGCCCAGCCGTCAGGGAAAGAAAAATGGGGGGGCTGGGTGAGCCGGCCGGCGCGCCCGCGCACACACCGGGACCCGGCCGCGCGTGCGCCTCTGAAACCAGCGAGAGACCTGATTAAGTTTTCTATTATTATTATTATTATTATTATTATTATTATTATTATTATTATTACTGTTGTCGGAGCTTCAGGTTTTTGTTTTGTTGAAACGGGAGGGCCGGGGGCGCGACAAAAAGGATGGAGCCAAAAAGGGCCCCCGATTTAAAGAGAGACCTAGAGCGAAGCGCAGCGAGCCTGGCGTAGCACCGCGCGCCCGTGCGCTTCCCACCTCGGCGCAGCGCGCGGGATATTTCTGTCAGCCGATAATTACCGTTTTCATTTACTGGGGCCAAGAGCCAAGCACCTCTCCGCGAAAGCTGGACAGGAAAACGAGGGGAAGGTCGGTGGGTGGGGGGGAAATGGAGCGGGTCAGGGGGGAGAAAAAATTTTCTTACGGAAGGGGCGCGCTCCGCGTGCCATCCTGTCACACCTGATGTTGGAAGGAGCAGGTTTTTTTTTTTTTTTTCCTCGTGGACAAATGGGCTCTTGGCGCCGCGAGAGGCCCCCCAACGGGTGAATTAAAAAAAAGTGTCTCAAAAGAGAGATTTGGTTGTGGGCAGAAATAGGCGCGTGCTTCGTTGCGATGGGACTCTAGGGGCTATAAGGCAAACAAAACCAACACGTGCGCAAAACTTTAATCTGGGTTCCAAGTTATGGAGAAAAGCAAATTTTCGCATCATTTCACGGGAGCGCACCAAAAAAGGGCTTTGGTTCTTTACTCCTGTCCCTTACACCCCCCCCCCCCCCCCCGGGCGTAACAGGTTAGATCCATAACAATAATTTTGGGGGACGGTCGGGGAACTTTATCATGATTAATTGTTGGACTTTAGCAGGTTTTAGGCAACAGGCATTTTACTGTAAGGAGGTCACCTGCAATTAAATGCACTGTTTCAAGTTATAAAAAACAAGAATAAAAGCCTTTTGCCCACAAAAACCAGCTGCCACCCAGGAACAGGACAAACCAGCCAGTTTGAGGGGGACATCCAACGTGACATGGATGGAATTCCATGCTGTTTTAAATAAGCTTATGGGGGAGGGGAAACTGTTTGCATGTAAAAACAATTTTAAGCATCACTGTTAATCCCACTGTTACATGGGGGGAGGGGGCGCGGACGACCCAATAGCCCACCCAACTTTGTCGGACAAGTCAGCGGGGGAAGCCAGTGATGCCCTTTTCATTGGAGTCTCATCCTGTTTTAGTGCACCACAGGGGGGGGGGGGGGGGGGGATGTTATGGTGGAATTACCCTTAAAACCACCACGGTTCTCAACGTCGGCCAAAGGGGGGGGACTGCAATGGGTGGTTTCGCTCCCCACAGGATTGGTCACTGGGGAGCTGGAATGGCAGCAGTGGTCCCAATTCTTCATGGAAGGGCAATCCTTTGGGAATAGGAGAAAAAATGTTTGGAGAAACGATTGGAGGGACCCAAATTGGAATAATTTATCTGATAAAATGGCGTGGGCCCCACTGGTCAGCAACCCCATTGCTAGCACCACAATTTCACTTCCAAAAAGAGGGGAACCTGGTTTTGGTCCACTCCACCTTCCAAACCTCTACCGTTGTGAGAATATTGAAGCCTTGGGCATGGGTGCATGGGATTATTGACAGGGAACACCACAGGAAAAAACAAACACTCTTACAAGTCCATGGCTGAGGTGGGACTTGGCAATTGTGTCCCCCCCACCTGCCGGAGCCACAACCATTTTACTGCGGGAGGGGGGACCCCCCGAGCAGGAACACTGCTTTCTGTATGTTGTCAGCTTCCAGTAAAGTAGTTTTTGCCCACAATCAGTTCTCAAAAGTTATTTTACCCCCCCATGGAGCCAAAGGGAAGTGATTGTTTGATTTTGCAAAAAAATAAGGGACTGGAACAGTATCTGGATATTTTAGTCCACATTCCAGGTTGTCCTGACTTTACCTCATTTAGACTAATCAAAAAGATTGCGTTGTGCAAATCGCGGTTCCCCCAGCATGTCTTGGGTGGGATTTTGCGCTTCCCTGGCCAAAAAGTTTCTTGAGAGGAATTAGGGACTGGTGACTGTGGATGCTATGTGAGAGGGAATAAGGAGGGATTTGAAATAAAACAATGGACGCATTTTTGGAGAGAAGGGGGGACCCAGTTGTAGGGGTCACGTATATGGCCTGTGGGGGTTCCCCGGGGACTAGTGTGTCTTTTTGGGGAGCTATCGCCCTTGCGGGCGATAGTATACCGAAAGTTACAGGACATGGGGTCTTTATGTGTACCGGAACTGTAAACCGAAAGGACAAACAAATAAAAGTGGACGGGTTTGGTGTAGGCAAAACCCCACAAAAAATAAAATAGGGGGGACCTCTCTAGGGAGGGAAATGAGAGCAGGAATGGGGGGAAAAAAACAAAAAAAAAAAAAAAAAAAAAAAAAAAAAAAAAAAAAAAAAAAAAGAAAAATAAAAGGATGGGGGGGGGAGTATGAGTCAGGGGACCCCCCCCCCCCAATTTTACATGAATTTGAGGGGGGGGTGTTTAGGGGGGGTTCCTACTTCAGGTTGTTGGAGAGACGGTTCAAAAAAAACAGAAGCCAAACAACAAAGTTAACCGGTACCCCCTCTTCCTTATTATTTTTTTTTTTTATTACTGTGTTATTAATGCTAATAACACTTTCTAAAATGCTAATGAACAGGACAAGAAAGATGGAAAAGAGAGGAATGTAAGAAAAGTAGAATAATAAAAACATAGACGCGGAAAGAAAGAAACCCCAGGAAAGTTGGGGAAAAGAGAAGGCTGGCTAGAGACAAATGTAGAAAAAGAGAGGCGAGATGGACAAAAAAGAGAGGGAGGGAATGAGAGAGTAAGAAAGAGGTGAGAACATAAAGCAGAAAGGAGGGAATGGGAAAAACTGAAAGAGAAAGGTAGAGAGAGGTGGAAAGATAGAAAGAGAAGAGATGTTTGTTGCATATTAGAAAGCCCACGGGAATAAGGAGGAAAAACGCGAAAACCTGAGACAGGAAGAGAGAAAGAAAGAGTAGCAAAATGGAAAAGTGAGAGCAAAAAAGACCATGGCATAGACAAAAAAGGGGGGACTAGGGGGCAGAGAAGAGGAAAAAAGGCACAGAGAGAGGAAACAGAAAGACGGTGGAAAACCTAGAAAGAGAGAAAGAGATGAGAAAAGGTTGGTAGGTTGTAAACGTCTTCACATCAGTAATAAGCTAAACAAGAGGGACAGTGGTGTCCTGTTAGAGTACCAGCTAGAAAATTCTTGCCCCAACTTGGTGAGGCTATTATATAGAATGCATTTTTATTCCAAAATAGACAAATCAGCCCCATTCAAAAACAGAATCATGCTGGGCGTGTGTTTCGCTGTGATGAAGAAGGTCCTAGCCCAGAAACTTCCCCTTGCCATGTTCGCAGTCCTGACGTGTTTTACCAAACACAGAAAAAGAGAACCCACTCCACGTAGTCGCGTTTAGACACGTCCAAGTCTTTAGCCAGCAGGAACCAAAAATAAACCATTGCCCCACTGGGGGCACTGGTCTGCGGGTCGGTGGAAAAGCATAGGTCCAGTTTTCTGGTGCTGGTATGTGGGGGTTTTTATGGTGTTTTTGCTAGGTGGTGTGTTCTGTGTGGTGGTGTAGTTTCTGCGTTGCCTGGCGGTGGTGATGTATGGAAGGTGCTTGTGTGTGAGTGGATGGTCCGTGTACGTATCTATGATTCAAGTGGGGGCCTGCGGAGCTTATTTTTAAGTGATAATTTCAAAAATACACTTTCTCGGGGCCCACTAAAAAAAACCCCTTGATATTTACTTGTTTCAAGGTTTTTTTCTTTGGCTTAATGGACCTTTTTAACCTTTTGGGACAGGGGGGCCTTGTTTTTTGCCTCTTTAAAAAACAAACTCTTCTCTTTTTTTCCCCTCTCCATCTAGCACTCAGCCCCTCCTTATTTTCACATTCTCTCCCACACCCCCCACCACCCCCCCCCCCACTATCCCACCTCCCCTCCCCCCAACTCCCCCCCCCTGTTATTTAATCCCCCACCCCCCCCCCACCCCCCTTTCCCATCACCCCCAACCCACCAACACAAACCCCCCCACCCACCCACCCCCCCCACCCCCCCAAACCAACCACCACCCCCACACACCCCCCAACACCCTCCCCCCAAGTAATGGGGGAGGGGGGGGGGGGAAGGGGATTTTGGGGTTTTTTTTTTGTTTTTTTTTATTTTTTTTAAATTGTTTGGCGGGGGGGGGGGGGAGGGGGTCTCCCCCAACTTTTTTTACCTTCCAACCCAACCCCCCCACTTTTCACGGGCACACCCCACCCATTTTTCAAACATTAACCACACCAATCCACCCTCCACTCTCCAAAAAAAAAACAAAGGGTTTTTACCCCCCCCCCCCACCCACCCCCCCCAATTTTTTTTTCTTTATGTTTTCCCATCAACTTAATTTTTTATTTTAGACTTTATTTCACCCAAAAACAAACGTGGCATTTTGAGGGGGTGGGGGTGGGTGGGGTCGGGGGGGGGGGGGGGGTGGGGGGTACACCCCCCCCTTTTTCCCCCACTTTTTGATTCCCCCCCACTTTTTATTTATATTTTGTTTTCAATCACAAACCACACCAAATACCCCCCCACCTCAACACACACCCCCACCGCCCAACCAACCTCCCCCCACACCCCCCCCACTCCTCACCACCCCCCACCCCCCCCCCCCCCCCCACCCCCCCCCCCCCCCCCCCCCCCCCCCCCCCACAACCCCCCCCCCCCCCCCACCCCCCCCCACCCACCCAACCACACCCCCCCCCCCCCCCCCACCAAAAAAAACAAAAAAAAAAAAAAAAAAAAAAAAAACAAACAACCCCCCCAAAACAAAAAAAAAAAAAATTTGAGGGGGGGAAACCTCACACCTTCTAAACCATTTTTGTGTGTTGAAAACCCATTTTGTACACCGGTCCTGAGGGGGGGGGGGGGGGGGGGGGGGTGGGGGGGGGGGGGGGGGGGGGGGGGGGGTGCCCTAGGGTAAAAAAACACTTTCCCGGGGGGGGGCCCCTATTACCAAAACCCCCCAAAAAAACCCTTTATTTTTTTTTTAATGGAAGGAAAGCAAAGGGGGGGAAAAACCGGCCCCCAAACCAAAAATAACACTGAATCACTTTCCCCAAAACTCAAAAAAAACCCCAAAAAAAAATTGCCTTGGTAGGAAACTTCCCCAAAGGACAATGGGGGGGGGGGAAAAGGTGGGGGGGGGCTTTTTCATTTCAGGGAAAACAAAAAAAACCTGATTTTTTTTATTCCATAAGGGGGACCCCCCCCAGAACCACCTGGGGGGGGGGGGGGGGGGGGGGACCCCTTCACTTTTTTGCATTTGGGGCTTGGACTTTTTCAAAAAATTTCCAAATTCCCCTTCCCAACAGCCAAAATGTCCTCGGTGGGGGGGGAATTCTGGTGTATTTGTAACAAAACACCTAGGGGTCCAGAAAAGGAAACGGGAAAAACAAACAAAAAAAAAAAAACCCCATGTGGCCCCCCCCCCAAAAAAAAAAAAAAAAGGTTCGTGAACAAAAAAAAGTTTGTTTACAATAAGGGGTTTTTTTATTTTTTAACTTTCCTTTATAAATATGGGGAACCCCCCCTGGGGGGAAAAAAAAAAATTTGTTGGCCATTCCCTTCAAAAAAGGGGGGGGGGGGTAAACAAAGGGAATTGATTTTATTTATTTTTTTTTGCCCAAAAAGTGCCCTTGGCACCAGGGGAACTTTTTTTTATATTGGGTAACAGGGGGGGTGGTTTCCCCTTTACGCCAAATTTGTTATTTCCCAAAAAATCTGAGTTTTTTGACGGTACTGAGGGAGGGCGGGAAACCCCCCCACCCCAGGGGAGCCCCAGGGGGGAAGGGAAGGGGGAAATGAGGGGGGGAGGAAAGAAGAAGGGAGAGAGGGGGAGGGAATTTGGGGGAGGTAGGGGGACGGAGGGAGGGCCCCCCCTTCCCCCCCGGTGGGGAGAGGAGCGAGGGGGGGCTGGGGAGAGGGGGGGAGGGAGGAGGGGTTTAAGGAGCAGGGGGCGGGGGGGGAGGTCCCACTCGGAAAGGTGATGGGTCCCCTCCCAACAGGGGAGGGAAGGGGGGGGGGGGACGGGGGGGGGGGGGGGGGGGGGGGGGGGGGGGGGGGAGGGGGGAAAAAACAAGGAAAAAAAAAAACCAAAAACCACAACCCTTTTCCCCCCCCTAAAAAACAACACCATCACACTACACCTACACACAACATCACCACACACAACACACCCACACTGGTCACTGTTTGCCTTCGCTCTGTTAGTCAAATCAATAATCTCTACTCACTAAGCCTATGACACGGACTAGAGGGGAGAGAGGACTGAAAACCGGAAGAAAAAGAGAGCTGACAGGGTGGAGAGAGGAGAGGGATGAAGGAAAAAGGGTTCGAAAAATAAAAGGGAACAGGAAAGATGGAAAAGAGAGAGGAGAGATAAAAATAGAAGAAAGAGGGAGTTTGGGAAGATATCAGGAGGGGAAATATGAAGCAAGAAACATCACAAAATGATTGAGAGGAGTTGAGAAACATGGAAAAAGAAAAGAGATTCAGAGGGGACAGGTATGGAGTGGTACAGGAGAAGCTGAGATTGAGAGCAGAAGAAAATAACCAGGACCTTAAAACCCAAAAAGATCAGGAATGGAGACCCAGGAAATCAAGGGCATAGCAAAGAGGAAGAGATTAAGATGAAAGAAAGCACCAAGACAAAGAGGAAAACATGAGAGGGACGAATAGTAAGAAAGAGAAAAACAAAAGGTGTATGAACGCTGATGGTGTGGAAGTACGTAAAGAATAGATACTGAGAAAGACTAATTGCATTGAAAGCAGCGAATAAGAGAAACGAGGCACAGAAGAGAGGATAAAGTTAGGGAGCAAAAAAATGGAAGGTAAGGAGAGAAGAGAGATACAGACAGCACGACAAACAAAGGTGAGGAAAGGAAGAATGGAAAAAAGACAGAGAAGTTAGAAAATCAGGCAGAGGTGATCCACCCTAGGAGAGACTGAGCCACTTTTGAGATGGAAAAAGTTGGGTTGAAGAGGGCGATCGGGTAGAAGTAAGAAAAAATACTACAATTGGAATGGAGGGAAAATAAAGTAGAAGACATGGTACGAGGGGAAACAAAAGAAGGGAGCGAGAGAAGGAAAAAAAAGAGAACAAATTAGTGAGTTCTGAGAAAAAGAGTGAAGGACAGAGCAGAAAGAGGTAAGACAAGGAAAACAAGGAAAGAGATAATTGGAAAAGAGCAAAATAAGCTGACGTTAACCTGAATAGGATGAGAGAGAAAAAGTGGGAGAAGCAGAGGAGAGGGACAGAGACAGAGGATGAGAGAGAGAGAGGACCATAAGAGAGAGAGAGAGATGACAGAGAGATGAGATCGACTGATGAGATAGAGCAGAGACTTAACTAACCCTAGATGGCACATGAAGTAAGTGGACGATAGCGAGCAGTAAACAAAGGGGAGGATTAGATCGTGCACGCCCCTGTAGATGGGACAGTAGGGGACAGAGGGAGGGGGAGAGAGAGAGAGTTTCGCTTTAAAACCGAGAGAGATTGGAGAGAAGAAGGCGGACATAGAGAGACGCACGGCGGAGGAGAGAGAGCAGACTTAGATGCGAATGCGAGCCGATAATGATGGAAACTGTGGAGAGAGAAAGCAGGGAGAGAGAAGAGGAAAGGGAGAGACGAGAGACGAGAAAAGGGGGAGAGAATGAGAGAGGGAGGAGAACGATGCAAATGAGAGAAGATGGAATGGGGAGATGGAGAGCATGAGACGAGAGGAGGATCGATGATGAATTGAGAGATGAAGGAGAGGAGAGAGAGCGGAGAAACAGTTAATAAACAAGGAATGTTTGATTTACACATTGTAGAGCATTAAGCCCAGGGATTTGTTTAGCAGGGCGTGTGCGTGTACGGGGGCTTACCTACCGTCAAGCGCCTCAATAGGCATTATTATAGCCACAGGAAGCAGGTTTAGCATGAAGGGGCGGTATTTTTATGGGTATTCTGATATTGATGAGGGTCTGAGTGGGCCGAGGGTGTGTGTCTGTGTGTGTGTGTGTGTGTGTGTGTTAAGGGACAGAGAAATCAGGTGGCCACCAAACACACCCACTAATCAGAGACATATTCTCATCTCTCTCTCTCTCCCTCTCTCTCTCTCTCTCTCTCTCTCCCCCTCTCTCTCTTCTCTGCCAGACCGTGGCTAGATGGGTATAGTGTTGTTCATTTATTATTCATACAGGTCCAGCTTAGTCGTTTCAGCTAAAAATTTCCCATCGGGACGGTGTAGCAACCTCGGTGTCATAAGAGAAATGGCTTGTATTTACACAAGTAGCTAAAGTAGGCAGGTTCTCGAATTAAGCCTTACACACTAGATTCATTCTAGCTTAATGTCATATTTACAATTATAAGCCAGTAGTTCCATCACAGCGTGTAATATTCTGTAATATTCCAATATGAAATCAGTGCACGAAGAGGAAAACAATCCTGAAACCCAAATACATAATTCTACAATGTGTATATAACGTGATCATAGCACTGAGTATATGTCATAGACATTAAAATAACATGGGTTAATTTGATGGTATTTACTAATAGAGGCCTATAACATTATTTCTCAATGTTATATGTTATATACCTACTGATTTGGGTATGAATCCATGAATGCTTGTAGATCATATACATCCATACATGCTGGTGTTCCTGGGGCAGGTGGGATCTTTTAGTTGGACAATGCGACATGTTACATGGCTAGAAATGCTGGTTGGAAGAGCACGACCAAGACTTCCAAGTACTTCCCTGGCCTGTAATTCCCCAGACCTGAACCCAACTGCTCATCTGTGGGACCATCTTGCTCATCCTGTTCACGCTCAGCTGTGAGTTGCACTGCGGTCAGCTACCTGATACTCCAGATACCTGTGACAACCTACCGGGACCTTACTGACAATCTGTCTAGCTGCTGTCCACGATGCACACAAGCTACATGCTGACGTCTTGCGACCGGCCAAAACATGGGAGGACATGTGCCAACTTTTGGGTCCACAGTGAAATTCGAGTATTGTATTTATTTAAACCCGGACAGAGGGAAATAAAAGCCGTGACAATTCAAATGATGAGGAAGGATTTGATAATCTGTGTCCAGGTCACTATTCAAACTGAAGCAGATTGATTCAGTTGAACATGGTTTAGAACTTTGAAGAAAAAGGTCCTTTCATTTAAACATAAGATCACCAATAACAGCCCAGTGAGCCTGGTCCAGTGTAGTCTGGTAACTGCACTACACTAAGGGCAGTCATGGAAATGGTCTGCGTGCATAATTTGTTAAAAATTCCTTGTATACATATTTCCACACGCCGTATATACATATAATCGGGCGCTGTCCAAGTGGAAAAAAACCATGTATCTCTGATTTTTAGTTTTTGCATCATACATTTGATTCACATGCAGCTGCTGATTACATTGGGGGCGACATGTTTGTCCATGATGAATGGATCACCAGAAAATATCCAAAACATGCTTAGGAACAAAATGTCTGGTTTCTATTGACTTTACATGATCAAATTTCTATCTGGGGTTTTGGCTTCCTCTATCCTGAATGGGTTGTCCATTTATTGGACAGCGGACAAGACTATATTTTATAATAGATAATACTATATAATATATACACAGGGGTTGCGACCAATGAAAACTGAATGATTCTCCACACCGTCATTTTAGTGTGGGAGGTTTCTCATGCTAAACGGACAACAGGCCTGGTGGCCAATCTTCATGTAATTGCACATTAGTTTATTTGCCACACCAGTAATGGAGCAGGAGTGGTGAAGGTTCAGTTAGCATGGTAAGAGACACAGTTTCTGCGTCACAAATAAATACTGCAATGCACACAAACTCATCTATGGACATACCAGAGTTCAAAAACAAGAAGGACAGATTGTTGGATGCCACGGTCCTTGCTGGCGCATCTAAGTGACCAACGACAGCAAGTCTTTGTGATGTTATCAAGGACGCCACGGCTATCCAGGGGTAATGTCAGCATACACACAAGAAGGGACTGAACCTCACAACCGCCATCACTAGAGGGACCTGACGCCACTTGTCCTGCTAAGAAGAATGGCCTTCTTCTTAACGTCCCTTCTGACCACTGTGCCAGGACGCCAGTATATGTCATTCCCAAGATGAAACTGACCGCTATGTATTGGCCGCTAGTCAAAATTGGAGGCCCTTACCACCATACCTAATAAAAACTGATTGGTGGTTCTTAAAACCAGGTGTTGTTTCAGTTTCATTGTCCAAATCCCCTGTATATATATATCATATCTATATAGATCATATATTACTGTCATATATTTTAAAATGCTGTTTAATATTTAATTCATTGGAATCTTTGAAGATTGGGAATCATCGTACTTCAGCATGAAAAACATCCTTCTATGCCCCTATGCTTCTCATACATGCTTCCAACGTACCTAATCCACAAGCTCTTAACCTGCCAAACACCTTACATCTCCCTCACAGTGTTAGATTACCGCACGCGTACCCGCCCGCTCACACTGCTGTGTGAATGGGGGATCATTCACCCTCTTAAAGCCTTAATCGGCCCATTAGATCCTCTGATTGTGTCAGGAGCTCTCCACACACAAAAGGCTCAGTGTGAGAGAGCGAGCGAGAGCGAGTGTGTATCTGATACCTGTAAGTAAGACATGGCTGATCACTCAGCCAGGGCTGTAAAACTCAGTCTGTGTGCCAAACTCATCTTGTTCATAATGGAATACATTCTTACCTTGGGCCCGTTACGCCCCAAGAGAGATCCCCCTTATCGGCCACGTGAAGCTGGATGTGTTGAGGGTTCGTTGAGGAGGCCTTGGTGATGCCGGAGATTATCTTATCTCTTACTGGCTGTTTCCCTTTTTACAGAGCAAGGCTTCAGGGATTACCTAGCCCAGCTTAACCTCTCCAATCAATGACCGCTCCCTATATTCTGTGCACCAACACCGGGAAGGTGAGTCCATGTCTCATACAGCATATGGGTATTACTTTTTAGGTGCTGTATATTTTCAGTAGTATTAGGAATTACGTACAACAGTGTAACATCTTCCCTGGAATGGAATTCCAGGAATGGAATCACATGGAATTGACATTCTTGTAATTGCCTTACTGTAACGGAGTCCATACCAGTTTTTGGCCTCTCCCGGGGTTGCATGAGGGCACAGTGGGCAGCGCTGTGGTTTGATTCGTTTCCCAGCTGGGACATCTGGGGGTTTCTTTCTGTGGGGAGGTTGCATGTTCTCCCAGTGTCTACTTGGGTTTCCTCCCACAGTCTAAAGACATTTGCTAGTTCAGTGTATAAAATGTGAGAATGCCTAACATTGGCCCGCTCCCATCACTTGGGATAGCAGACATGTTTCCTGCCTTCCGCCTGAGTGCAGGGATAGGCTCCAGCAACCCTCATGACCCAGAAGTATGAACATCTTACAAGGGGAATAAATGAATGAATGAATGAATGAATGAATGAATGAATGAATGAATGCACAGTTTATCTCCTCTCCTTAGTGTGTTATGTAGTCTGTATTACTGCCAATATACACACCAGAGGAAAGAAACTCCTCCCCACAGGGACCTCCTTTCATACCTACCTGAAACACCTCATTGCAAATCCAGCCCTTCTCCCTGTAACAGTGGTATGGAGGCGGAACTTGTAGTAAGATTCTGCTCTGCCAGTTGAACAATTAGAAGTGAGAGGGTGAGCTGACCAATCAGAGCACACTGTGCTCATTGGTAGGTGGGGCTTAAAGATCAAAAATTCACCGGAAAATCAGGAGACGTGTTTCTCTGTGGTGTCCAGGTGGTTATAGCTATATAAGTGTTCTTATTGGTTAAGACTTCAGGAGCTGAGGAGAAGAAAAGGCATGGAGCGCGTCCCTGAACCGATGCTGTGCTTGAGAAATGCCAGACTCCGTCTGAAAGCAGATACTTTGTGGTGTTGTGTAAACTGTACTGAGCTCTATTGGCAGGTAACAGAGCAGAGATAATGAGCCATAAGTACCTGCAGTACCTGACACTCACACAGCGACAGGGAATTCCCTCAGGTACCCTCTCTTTGTGTGTGTGTGTGTGTGTGTGTGTGTGTGTGTGTGTGTGTGTGTGTGTGGGTGTGTGTGTGTGTGTGTGTGTGTGTGTGTGTGTGAGGTGCAGTGCTGGAACAGTTCCAGCCCACAGGAGTATCAGGTGCAGGGCGGCAGGTGTGTATGAGTGCGCTCTATTGATTCACTCACACACTGACCCACATCCAAACAGCCTTTTACCTGAAGCCCCCCAGAGAGAGCGCGAGAGAGAGAGAGAGAGAGAGAGAGAGAGAGAGAGAGAGAGAGCTGGAGATGGAGAGAGAGGGAGGGAGAGAGAGAGAGAGAGCTGGAGATTTGAAGAGAGCAGAGAGAAAGGGAGAGCGGCATGGGCAGAGAGAGGAGCTGGAGTTGGAGAGAGAGGCAGAAGACCGCACGGAACGATTGGGAGAGACCAGAGGGCAGTGAAAAGGAAAAGAGTGGACGGTGAGAGTGAGAAAAGCAGAGTGAGAGACAAAGAGAGAGAGGCAAAGAAAGGGAAAGACAGAATCAGAGAGAGACGGAGAGAAAGAGATGGATTACTAATTGCATTTTCTTATTTTTTAAAAATCGAATTATTTTAATATTTTATAGCGATAACTTTAGTATTTTCACTTTATTTTGTATCTCCATTTACCTCACATTTTATTTTAATTTTACAATTTTGAAAAGTTTTTTTGTGTTTTTGTATAATTCTTTAATTGTATTATTATTATTATTATTATTATTATTATTATTTTATTAAGTGTAAAGCATCATACTGATGAAGACACAGGAGCACAGGATTTATTTTGTTTTACTGTTTTATATTTTAAATTCTGTTTTTATATTTCTATGATTTTGTAATTACATTTTGTTTGATTACCCGTAATTCTATTCTTACCCTCACTCACTAGTGTTCTCTCTGAGTCTCTTAAATGTATAATCTTTTTTAGAGTACACTGTGTGCCCACTTTGCATTTATGTATAAAAATTATCATATTTATTATTATTACTATTATTTTGATTATTATTATTATTATTATTATTATTATTATTACTACTTAATCCCTATTAGTACGTTATTATTATTATTGGGGGGCTGGCTATTATTATTATTTATATTATTTTATTCACGCTATTATTATCTTGGGGTGGCGTTCACTGGCTACTTACTATCCTGATTTGAACTGTGTTTTCCAGAGTTCTGCTCTGCTGTGCTGCTACATGCTCATCAGTGTGATGCTTCACGCTCTGGGTTACTCTTGGGGTGGCGTGAGGTCATGCTGGCCTTTAGGCTCCAGATTGCTCTGATTGTTTCAGAGTGGCTCTTTCTGTCTTTCCTAATGCACGCCTGTTAATCACCCAGCCAATGTATGCTTTAATGATTCAGAAGGGAAGATGCTGTGCGTGTGTGTGTGTGTGTGTGTGTGTGCGTGTGTGTGTGTGTGTGTGTGTGTAAGACACAGAGAGAGAGAGCACATGGCATTTGAGACCAAAAGAAAAATAAGAAACGGAGAAGACAGCTGCTTCTTTCCTTCTCATTTCACCCTCTTATTGCTTAACTCAGTGGAAAAAAGCTACATTTGCAGGGGATTGTGGGTCGGACCTGCGGTGGCCGAGGTAGACAGGAGCCAGAGTGGAGGTCTAATTTAACTCCTGTGTAGTATTGATCTGCTGAAGACCCCTGAGAACGGACCACTTCAACCACCACACACACATTCACAGAGACAGACTCGTCAGGCTGGACCACTCAGTAGTAAAAGAAAGGGGAGGGGGCTGTAGAGAAAGAGGGAAAGGGGGAAACGGGGAAGAGAGAGTATGAAAAGAAAGGAAAGATATAGATGGAAAAAAGAGAAACAGGGAAGAGAAGGTGATAGAAGGAGAAAGAGATATGGTGATAAGAGAAATCAGTTGGGAAGAAAAAAAGAATAAGAGAACAGACTGAGAAAAAGAAACTATGGGCTGGAGAAAGAAAGGGATGAGAGAGAAAAAGAGAGACTGGAAAGTAAAAAAAACATGTGAAAAAAACAGTGATACCATGGAACGGAGAGCGATTTGAGAAAGAGAGGCAGAAAAGGAAAGACAGAAAGAGAAGGGTAGAAATGGGAGAGAGGGAGGAAGAGTGTAAGAAGTGTGTGTTGGAGAGAAAGAGGGGAGAGGGGCTACAAAGAAGGTAAAGGAAAAGGTGGAAGAAGAAAGGATGAGGTGGAAGAACTAGAGCTGAAGAGAGAGAGAGAGAGAAAGAGAGAGAGAGAGAGAGAGAGACGTTCTTGCCCTTTCCATTCCCCCACTGTCGCTCAAAGTCCATCACTTTTACACATTTACTGTAGTGTGATGAACACCTTTAGAGAGGGCCGCTGGGACGGCTGCAGCCGGGACCCTGGAGAGACGGTCAGTGGGGTCAGCATGTGTCAGCTCTAAAAGCTGAATCAGCGTCAAGAGAAAGAGAGAAAGAGACAGAAAGAGAGAGAGAGAGAAAGTTGGGAGGGGGGCTTGTATGAAGGGGGAGAGTGGGGGGCACAGAGGGAGGGGTGATACCTGGGATGAGAAAAGTATGGATTCCTGTCTGCAAGACAAATTGATCTGAGATGCGTAGGAGGACCTGAAGGCTCTGAAATGGATCAGCTAGACAGGAAGAGACAGGAAGCGAGAGAGAGAGAGAGAGAGAGAGAGAGAGAAATACATTTCCTGTGCGATGTTCAAAGTAACTAGCATCAATTAAAGATGCTACAGTTACACACAGGATTAGAACGACTGTATGAATTGTCGTTTATGAAGCACGAGAGCAATCTGTATCAAGGAGGACACAAGGAGGGTCTTCTACAGAAGATCAGACGAACAGTGGTGAAGGCAGGTCACTTCTACCCACACGTCACCAGCCCAACAAAGCACCGCAAACACTTATACACATCTTTACTAGCAGCAGCAGTGCCTCCCAAGGGCTTCATTACACAGTCGCTCTACATGGCCCCACGTCATCATAAACCAACAGTGGGCCACTATGTAGCTCCCCATACAGAGAGCTGTCCCCAGTGACCTCACAAAGTCAGAGCAGAGTCTGGGCAGAGCATGCCCAAATTCGTAATTGAAATATGTTAATGACATTTATGGCATTTAGATGACACTGTTACCCAGAGCAACGTACAGGCTGAATCATCCTACAGGTTGGCCAATGTCGTGTTAGGAGTCTAGCCCAAGGACTCTTACTGGTGTAGCAGAGTGAAGTCATCCCAAATGGGAACCAACCCCCAGAGTGGTAGTTCACTGGCCAGTAGAGGTGTTACCTAGTGCACCACAGCAGCCACTGTTGTTGGTGTAGCTCAGTGGGTAACACCACTTCTCAGGGTGCTACCTCTACGTGTGGGAGACTGGGGTTCGAATCCCAGTCTGGGTGACTATGCTCTGCTACACCAATAAGAGTCCTTGGGCAAGACTCCTAACACTACGTTGGCCTCCCTGTAATCATTAGCCTTGTAAGTTGCTCTGGATAAGAGCGTCATGTAAATGTATTAGTATTATAGAAACACAGAAACATAAAATGATGGTGCATTTGGTGACCCCAAAGGTTCAAATATGCTGAATAGATTGTTACATCACTATCATAATGCAACTACGTATACTACACAGCAGTTCAGAAGAGGCACATGCAACTGTGGTTCATTAACTACCAAGTCTGTGAGTTAGCAAGTTAGACCATCTAATGAGACAATTTACCAAAAAGCTAATTAGCAAAATGCAGGTTTTGAAATTGACCACATCAAAATATTAATCGCCTTAAAATAATTAAATAAAGATCATTTTACTGCAGGTAAAGTCACCTGAGCTGAGATGTATTTATGGTCCATAAACATTTTTCCATGTATGCTGAGGCAGTGTGCTTTAGCATGCTTGACAGGTTTGGTGTGTCACATAGAAATATGTTTTTTAAATAAATGGAATCACAATTGGAGGTGATTTAAATCAGATGCATCTCAGTTTGATTTTCAGCTATCAGATTTGATATTAATGCTGTATTCATTGGGAAAACGTGTTCCTGTGTTGGGTAGAAGCAAGCTGTATAGTTAAAAGGTGTTAGAGGATATGTTATAGCTGCTAGCCTAAGTATGATTCTTGTCATATCCAGATTGCAGATTAATTTTTTTGATAGTAAATTTTTGAATTTTGATTTCAATCAGATTTTTGTAGATGCATCGCAGTCTGAATGCTTTCAGCTATCAGATTTCATGTTAATGCTGTATGCATTGGGTAAAATGTATCCCTCTGGGAAGCGGATTTAAGCTTAATAGTGAACAGCGTTGGAGGCTATGTTCGGTCTGTCAGTTCAAATTTCAAATCTAATGTTAAAAATAACAATGTAATGTTATTTTTAATCGTCTGAATGGCAAAAAAACTATTTTCCAGAAATGGAATCACATTTGAGAGTGATTTCAATCAGACTTTTACAGATGCTTTTTAGTCTGAATGCTTGCATTGATCAGATTTCATATGAATGGCGTATTCATTGGGTAAAATGTGCCCTTCTGGTCAGTGGTTGTAAGGTTTAAAGTGAAGGGCGTTAGAAGCTTTATTCAGACTTCCAGCCCTAATCCGATTTTTGGCACATTTAAAAAATCGATTTACAGATTTATTTTTGAGTCTGAATGGCAAAAAAAAACTTTAAATCAGATTTTGGCTTATTGAATCAGATTTGGAAATGATTTCAATCAGTTTATTACAGATGCATCTCAGTCTGAAAGCTCTGGCCTCCTCAAATTCGATTCCAAAGTCTTTTGCATCACTCACAACATGACAAACAATGACGGTGTCAAACCCAGAGAGACAGAAGTGCTGGGATGGGAAGAATTCAGTTTGCCTGGAGTCTGTACCCAGTCAAAGCTTTGCACTGGTATAGGTGTAGTGATGACAGCAGTACACTGACTGTGGCCCAGGCACTTCCTAACCAAGGCCTTCCCAAAAACTTAATTCTACCTGTACCACTGGCGTATATAAAATTATGTATAAAATGTGTATATATTTCTAATATACATTTCTAGGTATAAACGTTGGGTTGGGGTTGCCAGGTAGTGCACTTATGCTTGTATATGTCTGGGTATTGTTCTCTCTTGGTTTGGGCAGTGTCTGAGCTCATGGCTAAATGGCTAAATGCCTTAAATGTAAATGTACTGGGCCCTTGTCTGAAAGCATTCAGATCCGTTTGGTAAAAGTAATGTATGGATGAATGATGTAGCATTGGAGTCTTCCTGGCAGAACTTGGACTAAAGCTTTGAATATTTAATTAGGGTAAAAATGAATAAAGACCTAAAAAATTGTGCTGAAAACTGAAATACAATAAAATAAAACTAATGGAATCCACGGTATTCAATTCAGAGTATTCAGGGTAGTCAATATTACAGCAGACATATATAAATATAATGTTGAAATTCCAGAGCTCTGATTTATGAAAATGCAATGTATATAAATACACATAGGCACACAAATCAAAGTGTGTTTCCATCACTGCTTGGCAGGTGCTGGTGCGGTAGACGGCGTGTGTTGTGGCCATCCTACGGGCTCACAACACCTGTTATGGCCAGCCGGCCGGCCGGTGTAATCAGTAAGGGATTACGGTGGGCAGCACGTGGGCTGGCCATAGTGCCAACATCCTGGTGGGGGGAGCGAGGTTCAGGGGGCGAGGGTCACATGCTCGCTGTGTCGGGGTTAAATACTCGTTTGGGCCGGAATAGAGGAAACGGCAGAGACACGCTGAGAAAGAGTCTGGACTGAGGGGAGGGAGGCTGTCCCGCCGCACTCTTCACCGTGGGCCTCCACTTTCCAGGTTATGAGCACGTTTGGAGCTGGCCTTTGTTCAGACCCTCATGCGCTCTCTCAGTGGAGGAGTGTGTGTTACACACTCGCGTTCACAAGTCTGGAATCACTTGTGGCGTTAGCAGTATACAGTAGCAATGTGGATTCAAATATTATAAAGTATCTACTATAAACTGCGCACTAGTAATTATTCAGTATTTATGTATTACAGTGCTTCAGGGGAAGTTATGAAACGATGAATAACATGCTGGTTTTGTGTTTATGCTATTGTGAATATCTGTTGATATAACACAGTTTGATTAAATCTATCCATCCATCCATCCATCCATCCTTCCATTCATCCATCTAGCTGTCTAACTGTCTGTATCTGTCTGCCTCTTTGTATCTGTTTGTCTATCTTTATTTCTCTGTCTGTATCTGTTTGTCCGTCTAACTGTCTGGCTGTCTGTATCTGTTTGTCTGTCTGTATCTGTTTGTCTGTCTGTATCTCTGTCTGTATCTGTTTGTCTGTCTGTATCTCTGTCTGTATCTGTTTGTCTGTCTGTATCTGTTTGTCTGACTGTATCTGTTTGTCTGGCTGTCTGTATCTGTTTGTCTGTCTGTATCTGTTTGTCTGACTGTATCTGTTTGTCTGTCTGTATCTGTTTGTCTGTCTGTATCTGTTTGTCTGGCTGTCTGTATCTGTTTGTCTGTCTGTATCTGTTTGTCTGACTGTATCTGTTTGTCTGGCTGTCTGTATCTGTTTGTCTGGCTGTATCTGTTTGTCTGACTTTATCTGTTTGTCTGTCTGTATCTGTTTGTCTGACTGTCTGTATCTGTTTGTCTGTCTGTATCTGTTTGTCTGGCTGTCTGTATCTGTTTGTCTGGCTGTATCTGTTTGTCTGACTGTATCTGTTTATCTGGCTGTCTGTATCTGTTTGTCTGACTGTATCTGTTTGTCTGGCTGTCTGTATCTGTTTGTCTGGCTGTATCTGTTTGTCTGTCTGTATCTGTTTATCTGGCTGTCTGTATCTGTTTGTCTGACTGTATCTGTTTGTCTGGCTGTCTGTATCTGTTTGTCTGTCTGTATCTGTTTGTCTGGCTGTCTGTATCTGTTTGTCTGTCTGTATCTGTTTGTCTGGCTGTATCTGTTTGTCTGTCTGTATCTGTTTGTCTGGCTGTCTGTATCTGTTTGTCTGGCTGTATCTGTTTGTCTGACTGTATCTGTTTATCTGGCTGTCTGTATCTGTTTGTCTGACTGTATCTGTTTGTCTGGCTGTCTGTATCTGTTTGTCTGGCTGTATCTGTTTGTCTGTCTGTATCTGTTTATCTGGCTGTCTGTATCTGTTTGTCTGTCTGTATCTGTTTGTCTGACTGTATCTGTGTGTCTGTCTGTATCTGTTTGTCTGGCTGTCTGTATCTGTTTGTCTGGCTGTCTGTATCTGTTTGTCTGTCTGTATCTGTTTGTCTGGCTGTCTGTATCTGTTTGTCTGTCTGTATCTGTTTGTCTGTCTGTATCTGTTTGTCTGGCTGTCTGTATCTGTTTGTCTGTCTGTATCTGTTTGTCTGACTGTATCTGTTTGTCTGGCTGTCTGTATCTGTTTGTCTGACTGTATCTGTTTGTCTGACTGTATCTGTTTGTCTGTCTGTATCTGTTTGTCTGGCTGTCTGTATCTGTTTGTCTGTCTGTATCTGTTTGTCTGTCTGTATCTGTTTGTCTGGCTGACTGTATCTGTTTGTCTGTCTGTATCTGTTTGTCTGACTGTATCTGTTTATCTGACTGTCTGTATCTGTTTGTCTGGCTGTATCTGTTTGTCTGTCTGTATCTGTTTGTCTGGTTGTCTGTATCTGTTTGTCTGACTGTATCTGTTTGTCTGGCTGTCTGTATCTGTTTGTCTGACTGTATCTGTTTATCTGACTGTCTGTATCTGTTTATCTGACTGTCTGTATCTGTTTGTCTGACTGTATCTGTTTATCTGACTGTCTGTATCTGTTTGTCTGGCTGTCTGTATCTGTTTGTCTGTCTGTATCTGTTTATCTGACTGTCTGTATCTGTTTGTCTGACTGTCTGTATCTGTTTGTCTGGCTGTCTGTATCTGTTTGTCTGACTGTATCTGTTTATCTGACTGTCTGTATCTGTTTGTCTGGCTGTCTGTATCTGTTTGTCTGTCTGTATCTGTTTATCTGACTGTCTGTATCTGTTTGTCTGTCTGTATCTGTTTGTCTGGCTGTATCTGTTTGTCTGTCTGTATCTGTTTGTCTGGCTGTCTGTATCTGTTTGTCTGTCTGTATCTGTTTGTCTGTCTGTATCTGTTTGTCTGGCTGTCTGTATCTGTTTGTCTGGCTGTATCTGTTTGTCTGTCTGTATCTGTTTGTCTGGCTGTCTGTATCTGTTTGTCTGTCTGTATCTGTTTGTCTGTCTGTATCTGTTTTTCTGGCTGTCTGTATCTGTTTGTCTGGCTGTATCTGTTTGTCTGACTGTATCTGTTTATCTGGCTGTCTGTATCTGTTTGTCTGACTGTATCTGTTTGTCTGGCTGTCTGTATCTGTTTGTCTGGCTGTATCTGTTTGTCTGTCTGTATCTGTTTATCTGGCTGTCTGTATCTGTTTGTCTGTCTGTATCTGTTTGTCTGACTGTATCTGTTTGTCTGTCTGTATCTGTTTGTCTGGCTGTCTGTATCTGTTTGTCTGTCTGTATCTGTTTGTCTGGCTGTCTGTATCTGTTTGTCTGTCTGTATCTGTTTGTCTGGCTGTCTGTATCTGTTTGTCTGTCTGTATCTGTTTGTCTGGCTGTCTGTATCTGTTTGTCTGTCTGTATCTGTTTGTCTGTCTGTATCTGTTTGTCTGACTGTATCTGTTTGTCTGTCTGTATCTGTTTGTCTGGCTGTCTGTATCTGTTTGTCTGTCTGTATCTGTTTGTCTGTCTGTATCTGTTTGTCTGGCTGACTGTATCTGTTTGTCTGTCTGTATCTGTTTGTCTGACTGTATCTGTTTATCTGACTGTCTGTATCTGTTTGTCTGGCTGTATCTGTTTGTCTGTCTGTATCTGTTTGTCTGGTTGTCTGTATCTGTTTGTCTGACTGTATCTGTTTGTCTGGCTGTCTGTATCTGTTTGTCTGACTGCATCTGTTTATCTGACTGTCTGTATCTGTTTATCTGACTGTCTGTATCTGTTTGTCTGTCTGTATCTGTTTGTCTGGCTGTCTGTATCTGTTTGTCTGACTGTCTGTATCTGTTTGTCTGGCTGTCTGTATCTGTTTGTCTGACTGTATCTGTTTATCTGACTGTCTGTATCTGTTTGTCTGGCTGTCTGTATCTGTTTGTCTGGCTGTCTGTTTATCTGACTGTCTGTATCTGTTTATCTGACTGTCTGTATCTGTTTGTCTGTCTGTATCTGTTTATCTGACTGTCTGTATCTGTTTGTCTGGCTGTCTGTATCTGTTTGTCTGTCTGTATCTGTTTGTCTGACTGTATCTGTTTATCTGACTGTCTGTATCTGTTTATCTGACTGTCTGTATCTGTTTGTCTGTCTGTATCTGTTTGTCTGGCTGTCTGTATCTGTTTGTCTGACTGTATCTGTTTGTCTGTCTGTATCTGTTTGTCTGTCTGTATCTGTTTGTCTGACTGTATCTGTTTGTCTGTCTGTATCTGTTTGTCTGGCTGTCTGTATCTGTTTGTCTGTCTGTATCTGTTTGTCTGTCTGTATCTGTTTGTCTGGCTGACTGTATCTGTTTGTCTGTCTGTATCTGTTTGTCTGACTGTATCTGTTTATCTGACTGTCTGTATCTGTTTGTCTGGCTGTATCTGTTTGTCTGTCTGTATCTGTTTGTCTGGTTGTCTGTATCTGTTTGTCTGACTGTATCTGTTTGTCTGGCTGTCTGTATCTGTTTGTCTGACTGTATCTGTTTATCTGACTGTCTGTATCTGTTTATCTGACTGTCTGTATCTGTTTGTCTGTCTGTATCTGTTTGTCTGGCTGTCTGTATCTGTTTGTCTGACTGTCTGTATCTGTTTGTCTGGCTGTCTGTATCTGTTTGTCTGACTGTATCTGTTTGTCTGTCTGTATCTGTTTGTCTGGCTGTCTGTATCTGTTTGTCTGGCTGTCTGTTTATCTGACTGTCTGTATCTGTTTGTCTGTCTGTATCTGTTTATCTGACTGTCTGTATCTGTTTGTCTGGCTGTATCTGTTTGTCTGGCTGTATCTGTTTATCTGACTGTCTGTATCTGTTTGTCTGGCTGTATCTGTTTGTCTGGCTGTATCTGTTTATCTGACTGTCTGTATCTGTTTGTCTGGCTGTCTGTATCTGTTTGTCTGTCTGTATCTGTTTGTCTGGCTGTATATGTTTATCTGACTGTCTGTATCTGTTTGTCTGACTGTCTGTACATGTTTGTCTGTCTGTATCTGTTTGTCTGGCTGTCTGTATCTGTCTGTCTGGCTGTATCTGTTTGTCTGTCTGGCTGTATCTGTTTGTCTGACTGACTGTATCTATTTTGTCTCACTCTCTGTATTTGTCTATCTACCTGTGTCTGTTTGTATGTCTATATACAGCTCTGTAAATAAATAAGAGACCACTCCAAGAAGACTTTAATTAGCATCTCCACATGTACGGGTTCAACAGAAGGTTTGGTTCTAGCTTGATTCGGTTCTAGCTGGCGGATACATAAGAACAAGATCAAGCAGCAAACACACAGGGCAACACAGCTACAGACTGGCAGACTATATTTGATCTGGAATTTGAGAGACATGTTGCCAGTAGTGCATAGAACAGAACTGCTCCTTTTGGTCAAACACAAACCCAGAAACTGGTCTGTCTGTCTGCTATGGTTCTAGATAAAGTACCACAAATATTAATATACAGAATAGTTGTGAACTGTTGAATAGTGACTAAATAATGTTTAGAGCCAAATCACAGCGGTCTGTGTTACACAGAAAGATAAGTGTTCATGTTTAGTGACATGCATGCCTGCTGGGTGTGTGTGTGTGTGCTAGAGGAGTGAATTACTGGACCTCCTGTAGTGCATGCACAAACACACACACACATGCACACCCGCACACACACACCTCTATGACTGTCCTGTCCAGTGATACAGAGAATAAAATGGCCACCAGCATTGTCCTCTCTAATGTCACCTTCAACATCATCAAGCCTGTCACAGACTGACACCTGTCAGTGTGTTTATGTGTGTTTGCGTGTGTGTGTGTGTGTGTGTGTGTGTGTTGCGTGAGTAACTCATACAGACAGATAAATGTGAGGATCCTGAGGTAACACTAGTGGCACTCAACATACACAGCCTCACATCAAACGCATGCCTCACCACCATTCAGCACTGCTGTACATATTACCCCTAGAGTCTGGTCAGACGTACAGCACTGTGCAAAAGTCAGAGACCAACCTTCATTTACTGTATATCATTACCAGTACAAGTGACCATTAAGTACAAGATATATATTTTGCAATCATTTTGGTGGTCTTCACAATCTGGCATGGTTGTTTAGGGGTTACTATTAATCTGTTTCTTTAAATAGTGTTTATCTATTTTTTATTTCATTGTTTATTGACTTGTTTTATTTATTGGCTCATTTTTCTTATAGCCAATATCCTCAGAAACATCTTCTGTCTTACACTCATGTAAACAATATCTACATACAATATGAACTCACTGGGAAAGTACATTTTAAGGGGATGTTATTAATAGCTGTTATTAAATGCTTTTACTCTCTTTATCCTCTTTTGACTCCAGATCTTTTATTGTGACTTTTATTCATATTCCCCAGTTCAAGGTTTCAGTTAAGGCACACAGTCAGTCGGGCCTTGAGGCCATTTCTTTAAAGTAAATTACTTCAAACAAATGGGGGGCAACATATCACCAAATTGTGGTTCCCACTCCTATCATAAGAAACAAGGAAATGCACAGTCCCTTCTCCTCCCTCTTCACTCCTTACCAGTCTATTAAAAACATCATCGCTTCACTCTCCAAGAACATCTCCACGCAGAACAACAGGGCAACACACACCCCAGGTGGGAATCGAACCCAGGCCCCTTCTGCTGTGAGGTGACAGTGCTACCCTATGATAGCACTGTGGTAGAGTTAGGTCACGTTTTTATGGATAGCCATTGATTTTGCTAAAATGAGCTAATATGATGTCACACACCAGTGACTAATGAAACGGTAGACCTTTGAATTATTGCTTGGCTGGATTTCTGCATACTCAGAGATATCCTTTTCTGGTCCTAGTGTGGATCCCTTTTGGCTGAAGGGGCTAAGCGAATCTGTATATTGCTGGTTGAGTGGTAGTGTACTTTCCGATTTCCCATCCATCTGTGTCCATCAACAAAAGGGGACCGCATTGTTGGAGGAACTACTATCTGTGCTTATTCTACTATGCCATGTGTTTGTTTTCTCTCTCACCTCGTTTCCTAGCGGTACCTGCTTGTGCCGCCCATTTGGTGTTGTTATAAATCTCTTTCAATAGCGTTGCACTTCACTGATGTTTCATAAGAGAGCTAGGAGAGGCTGTAACCTGTCTTTGCCCTTGTCACAGCTTGATTTATATCTGCCAGAAGCTTGTGTGCATGTGGGTGTGTGGGTGTGCGTGTTTATGTGTGTGTGTGTGTGTGTGTGTGTGTGTGTGTGTGTGTGTGTTATAATAATAACAGCAGACAACAGAACGAGTGTGAGGTTTGAGGGAATCTCTCTAAATGACCCAAAGACAGTGTGAACGTCACTCTGCATAACACTCAGCCAGTCAACAGCATCTACACACACGTCACCACTGTGTCCCAACCTGCTGTGCGTTAGCATTAGCATCCATTGACACATCAGTACAGACTCCATTTGTGTAGCTTCTGAGGTAAAACATGGTTAAAGCTCTAAATGTGTAAATTCAGAATTAATATGCGGTTATATTATGTTGTTATGTTATTATATGATATATTATGTAATGTTTTGACATTTAATTTGATGCACTGTTAGGTAATGATGATAAAATAGTAAGAACCAGTAGATATAAAGTTTATTATCTGATGATTTGACTGAAATGCTTGTTTCAGTGAGCTACACATTGAAGTGAATTCTTTGCCAAGTAAGCCAAAGAGCCTGGCTGCAGTATGCCAAAATAAGTAAATATGATAAATCCTAATAGAAACCTAATAAAGAGTTTTCTATCTAATTAAAAAAATATATTCTTTATTGTAAACTGACCTACTGTGTCACAATAATTACTTATTTTCTATTAATAATAAAATATTAACCTAATTTAAAACTCATATTAACAGAATAAGTCATATAATGACTTATTTTTTCAGACTATTAAGATACTATATATTAAAATATACTTTAGTGTATTTGGTGACTCATTATGTCAGCATATGTTGTCTAAGTAAGCTAATTTTAAGATTACTTTGCAATACTGGTTCAATATTTTTCAGAATGTAAATGTCACATACTAAGTCAAATGTTTGAGAAAATAAGTATGTATTTGAAGCCATAAGTAACCAAAATGAAGATTTATGTCAATATAATTACCTATATCTTGTAAAATGTGCAAAAATACTTACTTTTAGACACTAATTACTTATGTTCTCATTACAGTCATTCTTAAAATAACGTACTGTCTCAAAACTTTAACTTTCTATAATGACTTTTTTCTCAGACTATTGAGCAACAGTATTGATATAATAACTCACCTTTTAATAAATTTGATACCTATTTATTTTCAACCTTGTACTGAATGTTGTTGTAATAATTTTGAATAAAGTCTGAACATTACAATACAGTGACAAAGTAAGTCAAAATTATTCTACTAAATCAAAATTCTTGAAACAAAAAAAAATGTAATTTTTTAAGTAATTTTTGTTTTAAATTTGGTACTACATTACGAAAAC
>JAMWET010002668.1:57500-85000 GCA_024036415.1 Prochilodus magdalenae
TTACTGTTAGGTGTAGGGTAAAGTTAAGGTTAGGGTAGGGTTGGGGTTAGGTTAGATTAGGGAAATGTTAAGGTAAAGTTAGATTTATTGTCGGGTTTAGTGGAAGGGTGAAGTAAGGTTGGGGTTGGGCTCAGGTTTATGGTATGGTTACTGTTAGGTTTAGGGTAAAGTTAAGGTTAGGGTAGGGTTGGGGTTAGGTTAGATTAGGGGAATGTTAGGGTAAAGTTAGATTTGTTGTCAGGTTTAGGGGAAGGGTGAAGTAAGGTTGGGGTTGGGCTCAGGTTTAGGGTAAAGTTAAGGTTAGGTTTAGGGTTGGGGTTAGGTTAGATTAGGGGAAATGCTTAGGGGTTAGGTAGGTTATGCGTTTATTGTGGGTTTAGATAAGGGGAAGTCTAGGTGAAGTAAGGTTGGGGTTGCGGTTGGGGCTTCAGGTTTAGATGGAGCAAGGTAGTTACTGTTAGGTTTAGGGTAAAGATTAAGGTTTAGGGTTGGGGTTGGGGCTCCAGTTTATGCGTTATGGGTACTGTTAGGTGTAGGGTAAAGTTAACAGTTTTAGGGTAGGGTTGGGGTTTAGGTTAGATTAGGGGAAATGCTCTAAGGTAAAGTTAGGATTTATTGTCGAGGTTTAGTGGGGGGAAGGTGTTGGGTCCTTTTGGGGGGGTGTTGTAGTGAAGGCTGAGTAAGGTTGGGGTTGGGCTCAGGTTTATGGTATGGTTACTGTTAGGTTTAGGGTAAAGTTAAGGTTAGGGTAGGGTTGGGGTTAGGTTAGATTAGGGGAATGTTAGGGTAAAGTTAGATTTATTGTCGGGTTTAGGGGAAGGGTGAAGTAAGGTTGGGGTTGGGCTCAGGTTTAGGGTAAAGTTAAGGTTAGGTTTAGGGTTGGGGTTAGGTTAGATTAGGGGAATGTTAGGGTAAAGTTAGGTTTATTGTCGGGTTTAGGGGAAGGGTGAAGTAAGGTTGGGGTTGCGGTTGGGCTCAGGTTTATGGAGTAGTTACTGTTAGGTTTAGGGTAAAGTTAAGGTTAGGGTTGGGGTTGGGCTCAGGTTTATGGTATGGTTACTGTTAGGTTTAGGGTAAAGTTAAGGTTAGGGTAGGGTTGGGGTTAGGTTAGATTAGGGGAATGTTAGGGTAAAGTTAGATTTATTGTCGGGTTTAGGGGAAGGGTAAAGTTAAGGTTAGGGTTGGGGTTGGGCTCAGGTTTATGGTATGATTACTGTTAGGTTTAGGGTAAAGTTAAGGTTAGGGTTGGGGTTGGGCTCAGGTTTATGGTATGATTACTGTTAGGTTTAGGGTAAAGTTGGGGTTAGGGTTGGGCTCAGGTTTATGGTATGATTACTGTTAGGTTTAGGGTAAAGTTAAGGTTAGGGTTGGGGTTGGGCTCAGGTTTATGGTATGGTTACTGTTAGGTTTAGGGTTAAAGTTAGGCTAAGAGAGAGGCAGGGTAAAGCTAGAGTAAGGTCTGGAGTCACCAGGAAATGAATGGAAGTCTATCTAATGTCCCCACAGAAAGCTCTCGATCTCACTCCTTCTCTCTTCTCAGACAGTGTTCTGAGCTTTAACCTGAACTGCTCTATCCTTTCGTCTCCCCCCGCTGTGGCGCTGAGTGAAGCTCAGAGAAGTGTTTTCTTTTTCTCTCCTCCGCTTCTCTATGTGAAAGCATAACCATGTTTTCTCTGCAGTCTTTTCCTTTAATTGGACTGAAGAGAGTGCAGAAGTGAACCGATAGCGAGAGAGTGAGAGTGGAGATGTAAGTTCCGCAGTGGTAGTTTGTTTGAGTGATTAGGAGGGGAAAAGTTCATTAAACTCCTCAGGGATTATTCTTCCTTCACCATGTGGCATCTGTGTCTACCAACGGTTAAAACACCTCACACCTGCTAACGCTCTGCCTCCTAACACGCTCGCTCTCACACACACACACGCACACACACACACACACACACATATGTGACATTCGCAACATACTGGCGTACATACGCGCATAAAAACACTGACACTCAACATTCACCCACATATTCATTCAGAGAGAGGAAGTGGCACGGAGAAGGACAGGGAGATGGAGAGATATATTTAGAGAGAGACAGAGAGAGAGAGATGGAGAGTGAGAGAGTCACAGAAAGAGAAGCAGGCGGAAAGAGAGAGATGAAAGAAAAAGCAGAGTGAAAGGGAAAAGAGTGAGGAGACAGGTGGAATGTGTAGTGATAGAGACAGAGAGAGATAGAGAGAGATGGAGAGAGAGGGAGAGAGAGAGAGAGAGAGAGAGAGAGAAATAGAGAGAGAGAGAGAGTGAGAAAAAGAGAGAGATAGAGAGAGAGAGAGAGAGAGAGAGAGAGAGAGAGAGAGAGAGAGAGAGAGAGAGAGAGAGAGAGAGAGAGAAAGAGAGATTTAAAAGCATAGAAAGAGAGAAAAGGAGAGAGAGAGAGAAAAGAGGAGAGAGAGAGAGAAGAGAGAGAGAGAGAGATTTGAAAGCATAGAAAGAGAGAAAAGGAGAAAGAGAGAGAGAGAGAGAGAGAGAATCAGACTGACAAAGGGAGAAATGAAATGGTTAGATAGAGGATAGAGAGACAACAGACTGAAAGAAAGCAGAAAGAGGGTGAGGGAGAAAAAGGACAGTGAGAAGGGAAAATAGTGATAGAGAGAGATAAAGGGCAAAAGGGAGGGATCAAAAAATGAAAGAGACAACAGAGTAAAAGCAAAGAGTGACAATGAGGGAAAGGTGGAGGAGCAGTGATAGAAAAAGTGTGAGAGAGAACAAGTGACGGAGAGATAAAAAAGAAAAATGTTTAGAAAGAAAAGACTAAGGGATTAAGAGAGGTTGAGAAAGAGAAAGATAAGGAAGAGGAAAGAGTGAAAAAGAATGGAAGACAGAGAGATAAAGAGAGTTATACAGAGAGGCAAAGCAGAGAAAGAAAACAGAATAGTGTTGAGTGTGAAGGTGTATAGACAACAGAAAAAGAAAAAAGATAGAAAAAAAAGGGAAGGAGAGAGAGAGTTATGAGAGAAAGAATGAGACTTTTTGTATAAAAGAGAGAAACTGATAAAGAGAGGAGGGAGAATGAAAAAGAGAGAAAAGTGACAGAGAGAGAGGTTAGACAGTGGGAGAAAGAGAGAATATGACAGAGAGAGAGAGAGAGAGAGAGAGATAGAGAGAGAGAGAGAGAGAGAGTGCATAACTGGAAGGCTCTTCACCTGCCTAAATGAAATAAGCCAATTATCCTGAGGCAGTAGGTCTGCCGTCCTCAGTGAGGCGTTTTTATTTAAAGCAGAGTTTCTACTTCAAAGACTGTGAGGGGCTCCAGTGGAGCGAGAGCGGCGCAGGGGGAGAAGAGTGTGTGAAGGGTGTGCGAGGCGGCGGAGGAGCCGAGCGGAGCACATCACCTCATCAGGAACAAATCTGATACTGCCTTCACCCTAATCCTCACACATACCGCCTGCCATTAACCAGCACCTCTCTCGCTCTATCTCTCTCTCGTTCACAGAGTCAAGAGAGAACTTACTTTGTGAAACAAGAAGGCTAGTAAAGGTGAAGTGTGAAGAGAGTGCCCTGACGCGAGGTACACGCAATGAGGAACCCTCAGGGTCTTCTAGGCCAGGAGAAGGCCTAATCACATCTTTCAAATGCCCAAAAAAGTCTGGAATTTTTTTATGAGTTTTTATATGACAGATTCATACAACTTCCTGCAGTTAGAGGAGCAATCTGTATAAGCTCCCCTTGTGTGTTTAAGGTGATAGTAACTTCTGCAGATGGTGCTGCACGAGGATGATGGGGCTATATGTACCTGCAGGGTGTGCGTGACGGGATTCATACATTGAGAAGAGATGGTGCAGTGCAGGGAATGTCTCGTTGCATGTGTGGTAAATGGCTCCAGAGCAGATGTTAATGATTGGCGAAAAGGAGGGACTGCATTTGGACGTACCAAACACCATAGTGTGAAGGAAGTAGCTGAATCTGCAGGTGTATGGAAGCGTACGGTCATAAAGGTCTACCAGCAGTGGTTAAAATCCCAGTCTACAGGAAACTCTCCTCAGAAAGGCATCAACCAAATCTGGACCAACTGCACAGCTCTTTGATGCAAGAGTGGCTGAACATTGATGGGGCCTACATCCAATCAAACCTGTGATTGTTGCTTGTGGAGGTACATTTCAGGTGACTAATAGATAGATATCTCTGCAGCCCAATGCTTAGAAATCTTTGACACCAGAACTCTTCTTTTGCACAATCTGTTGATCATTTTAATTTATTTTTGCTCATGTTTTAAACGAATTAAATCATTACGACTCAGGAATGTTCTAGTAATATACATATACATATACATAAGAAAGGATAAAGAAAAGAATGGAGTAAAATGTTGTAAAGAGAGTGAGAGCTAGAGAAAGAAAAGAAGAAGAAGTGGAGTGAAAGGTAAAGAAGAAGGGATAAAGATGGAGAGTGATATTCAGAGAGGCGTCTCCTAGGGTTAGTGTTCATCAGGCATGTGGACATGAATAGCATATCGTCGCTGTCCAATGAAAAATATGTATCTCCATTTTTACTTTTATGTATCATTTGATCACATGAGCTGCTGTTTACACTGTGTGTGATCTCAAAATGACTGACCCAAAAGAACCAGCCCAAAAATTGAAAAAAATCTGGTTCCATTAACTTACATCATAATTAAATTGGGTTTTGGCCTCTCCTGTAAAGCTGCTATTTTGGAGATTCTTATTTTTCTTTGGACAGCAACAATACATGGAGTGGAATAGCATGGAGAAAGCTGCTACTCTCCTCAGAAAGGCATCAACCAAATCTGGACAAACTGCACAATTCTTTGATGCAAGAGTGGCTGAACATTGATGGGGCCTACATCCAGAAACTACATCCAGAAACTTCTTTGATGCAAGAGTGGCTGAACATTGATGGGGCCTAAATCCAGAAACTTGCCCAGTCCGAGCCAAATCCAATCAAAGCTGTGATTGTTGCTTGTGGAGGTACATTTCAGGTGACCAATAGATAGATATATCTGCAGCCCAATGCTTAGAAATCTTTGAAACCAGAACTCTTCTTTTTCACATTCTGTTGATCATTTTAATTCATTTTCATGTTTTAAACGAATTAAATCATTATGACTCAGAAATGTTCTAGTAATATATATATATTTTTTATTGGACAATTTCTTCTGGAAACAAATGCTTTTCAAACTAGCGATGTAAATTTGCCTGATAAATGTTTTAGGTTGCTGAAGCCAAGTGAGCTCCACCATTCATTAGGACTTCAGGAGCTAGACCGAAGGCCTTACATGCTAGCTTAGGTACTGAAATAATTAGCAACTGGCATTTGAATCAGCTGACAATATCGTTTTGCAATGTATGTGGCCAAAATACCTAACTCTAGGTCTTCTGGAAGTTCTAGATATGTCACTTTCACATCTGTGAATTCCAAGTTATCAAGATACCTACATGAAGACTCGTTACCGTACATACACAGTTAGACATACGATTTCATAGTTCACATTTCTGAATGTCAGTGAACACTATCAGACTGCAATTTGAAGTATAGGAGTGTTGAGGTTCCCTTCCTTGTTTTGGCAGTCCCAGACCGCTGAGTCATGGTTTGCTGTATATATGCGTCAACCAATACACAACCACACAACACAACCTCTCTAAACGGACCTTGGTTTGTGGTCTGATTGATCTGCTCATTTGTTCAGGAATTGTTTTGAATTCATGTGATTCAAATAGATCAGTTTACCACATGAATAAGGACCATGACATCAGCACAGTTCTATGACCAGATTCACTACCTATGTTGATATACAGTCAGGTCCTTACGTATTGGACAGCGAGACAACTTTTGTAACTTTGCCTTTCTACACCAACACAGTGGATTTGAAATGAAGCTGCAAAAACGTGCCTTGGGCTTCAGGTTTTATTCGAGGTTTAGCAAAAATAATGCCTTATCCGTTCAGAAATTACAGATTACAGATTACATTTTTACACAGTCTCTCCATTTAAAAAGCTCAAATGTACAGTCATGGGACAGTTGTCTAAAAGGAGTTCCATGGCCAGGTGTGGCTTGTTCGCTCAGTATGCCATGACATTAAGGAGATAAAAGGTCTGAAGTTCATTCCAGGTGATTATGTACTTGCCCATAATGGGAATCCCCAACATGCTTTCTATAGAGGTGTCAACACGAATGACCCTGCTGGTCCTCCATAGCTTAGAAACGATGCCTAGAATGCCTGTGCATATTCCTAACCTAGGAAACTTGACCAGTTAGTGAATTGGCACTCATTCCCAGACCAAAGAGGAGATGGTAAGATCTTGATTAACATGTAGGAAAGTGCATTACCAAACTAAGCCCACCAGACAAGAATGACCCTGTGACTGAAACATACATAATAGCGTGTGATACCTCCACAAGCACGACCCCTAAACAACAGCTGCCGTATGATTTGGCATGGACTGGACAAGTTTCTGGATATAGGCCATATCAATGTTCAGCCACTCAGGCATCAAAGAATTGCACAGTTGAGTGAATTTGGTGGATGATTTCTCTGGCACAATTCCAAGGAGAATTCCCTGTAGACTGGGATTTTAGCCACTGCTGGCATATTCAATACTTCCTTCACACTATGGGTTTGGTACGCCCAAATGCAGTCACTCCTTTTAGCCCATCATCACCACTGCACTGTACTACCTCTTCTCAATCTATGAATCCCTCACTCACACCTCAGAGGCATTTATAGCCCCATCATCCTCGTGCATTGGTATCTACAAGGGCGTGAAGTTACCACCACATTAAACATCCACCAAATCTGGCCCAACTGCGCATGCTTTGATACAAGAGTGGCTGAACATTAATGTGGCCTACATCCGGAAACTACAGTTCATGCCAAATCCAGTTACAGCTGTTCATTTTACTCATGGATATATAACATGCTATTAGATACGTTTCAGTCACAGGTGACATGTTTTGTCCAGTGAATTTATGTTTATGGCATGGCTACGTCAGTCTTATGGAGTTTTCTAAGTTTACAAGCTTTACCCACTATCATATATATATACAGGGGTTGGACAATGAAACTGAAACACCTGGTTTTAGACCACCATCGTTTATTAGTATGGTGTAGGGCCTCCTTTTGCGGCCAATACAGCATCAGTTCATCTTGGGAATGACATGTACAAGTCCTGCACAGTGGTCAGAGGGATTTTAAGTCATTCTTCTTGCAGGATAGTGGCCAGGTCACTACGTGATGCTGGTGGAGGTTCGTCCTTCTTGATGGTATGCTGACATTACCCTGGATACTTGCTGTCTTGGTCACAGATGCTCCAGCAAGACGTGCACTAACAGTTTGTCCTCTTTTGAACTCTGGTATGTCACCCATAATGTTGTGTGCATTGCAATATTTTGAGCAGAACTGTGCTCTTACCTGCTAACTGAACCTTCACACTCTGCTCTTACTGGTGCAATGTGCAATTAATGAAGATTGGCCACCAGGCTGGTCCAATTTAGCCATGACACCTCCCACACTAAAATGACAGGTGTTTCAGTTTCATTGTCCAACTGTATATATATATACGTATACGTTTGTTGTATTCTTATTGTGTGTTAAAAAAAATTATGTGCATATGTGGGTGTATAGTGTGTGTATGTGAGAGAATTAGATTAGGACTAGATTAGATTAGACGCTGCCGCATGTCGTGCACCCATAAACATATACACACATGCACACTCTCTCTCTCTCTCTCTCTCTCTCTCTCTCTCTCTCTCTTTCTCTTTCTCTCTCTCTCTTTCTCTTTCTCTTTCTCTTTCTCTTTTTCTCTCTCTCTCTCTCTCTCTCTCTCTATCTCTCTCTCTGTCTCTCTGTCTCTCTCTCTCTCTCTCTCTCTCTGTCTCTCTTGCTACTTGTTTTCTAAGTGGAGCAAAATCGATATTCCGAAAGTCGGCAGTCTTCAAAGGCGCAGCAGCCGGAGCTGTTGGTTTGGAGCAGACGCTTTCTGAACACCACACTGCAATTCACTCCACACGTCAAAACCCAGCAAAGCTGAAACAAAACTCCACACCATAAACATAATTAGACTATTCGGAAAAATCAATTTGCCTTGATTGTGTCTGGTTCAGTCTCACAATCAGCACGCATTCATGTCTATAGTTCCCTCCTGTCAATTAAATACCATTGTTTTAGGATTCTTTTTTTTCCAGCAGTCATTTAGTACCGCCGCCTAAATATTTAGCCTGACATCCACTTGGAAGACAAATAATGCCGCCTTGCATATCCTCGCTCACCACGTATGAATATAAGTAAGGATTTAAATATGACCCCCTTCCTTTAATTAGAGGAAGGAGTGTGTAAATGAAATGAGAAAGACGGAAGCTTCTCCTGTCAACAATCCAGCCTACAAACAACAGTCTTTGGAAGCAAATGGGCATTTGCATATGCTAATCATCTCCCACACTTCACAGTTTTACCTGAACCTGCAATTGCTTCATTTGCATGTCTTCACACTGTCCGAAAACCCAAGTGTCTCTATTTTATGTCATTTTCTGCATACACTGTAAAAGTTACACTCATCATTAAAAGAATAGCTCCACCCAGAAGGAAGTGTGGTATTGCAATCCTATTGGGAAATAAGATAATGGTAACCATAAATTTAGACTCAAGATTTATTGAGCTACAAATAATAATCGAGACAATTATGTCTCCAGGTTAATAAGTCATCTGTACCTTAACCATGCATTGCTAAGTTGAAACAACAAGCATTATATTATCAATAACAAACCCAGTTTAATTGAACTTAAACACAACTATTGAACCCAAGCTATTTAGTTGCCGCCATTTTTTTTACAGTGCCATTTCATCTTAGCAACTGACCTTTAAATGTTGAAAAACTAACCTGTGAAAATGACATGATTGGACTAATAGATACACTCCAAAATTACTTTTAATAGCATTACATTACATTAACTTTACATTAATGTACATTGAAAGTAAAGATTGTTGCCATCCCATAGAAAGTTACCATTTAGTAGATGCTTGTTCTTCTTTGAACTGCTTTAAGAGTCGGTTTTACTCATACAGGGTATAAGGCTAGTCTTGGAATGTTGTGTGGTCCAATACGGCTTGATCCGACCCTTAAAATTGAACCCAGACCATCACAGATTAATTTACATACATTGCTAATCCCAAACCTTTAGAGTTGGTTTACCAGGACTGGCCACCATTCAGCTTTACCCCTTCACAAGGTAACACCTCACAACATATACAGGTCTGAGTGTTCCCAAGCCAACCCCAGAGGTCACGTCACTTCATAATCCATTCACATTCTGCTATCACTAACTTTTTGTCAGTGTATGTTCTCGCATTCTGAGACGGTGGGGTTAAAACAGCTTTCTGGCAGGCCAAGCCAAACATTCTCAAGGGTCTGCTTTGGCCTGCTGGGTAGCCATGGGATAGAGATTACATCCAAACATCCCAAAGTATTTTTAATTTCAAAGGGGATTGTTGTTTTATGACTAAAAACAACAAGAGAATCGATTACAAAGACATTTTAGAATCAACACCTCCCAATTCAGTAACTGACCTGGTGATGCTTTCATACAGGAGCAGGCTGGCCAGGAACCAGTAGTGACCATTGGATTTCTGAGGGAAGCCAACTAATAGGGCAATGGTGAAACACGCACACACACACCTAACAGTGATGTGATGGTGTGGTCTGGCTGTCGGCTTCAGGAAGGCCAGACCTCGGGAGCTGTCCCACAGACTGGCAAAACTGGGTTAATGTCCCTGTACACACCCTCAGGGACCCCAGTCTACTAGCCATTTAAGTCCTAAACACATACGCACAGACACACCCTCAGGGCCTATGTCCACTCTGTTGTTGGGAGTGTCCACTGGATATCCTCTGTTAAAGTCTATTAAAGAGCAAAGTACACACTAGCCCTCTTTCTGTCGTGCACACACAACTGCAGAGGGACTAGTCAGAAAATCTGTTTGCAGACACGGGGGCTTTACTCCTCGCTCATTAGGTTCTACTGGAACCTCAGAAAGTGAGCGCTACTTCAAAATGTAGTCCTAAACCAGAGAGAGAGAGAGAGAGAGAGAGAGAGAGAGAAAGAGAGAGAGAGAGACAGAAAGAGAGAGTAAAAGAAATCTTAGTGTCGCAATATGGATCAAATAAGTTCCTAAAATTTGCCACATACAAACAGTTTGGAATTTCTAAAGAACCTTCATAACTAAACACTCAAGACCCTGAAATCTCGCTTTTTATGAGGGTTTAGGGAGCCACAAGTCATTCCTCTTTGGCATTGCTTCACCCAGTTTATGAATGATAGTGATTGGATGTCTATATAATATTAATATTAATAGTAATATTATTCTTGTTGACTGTGATGGACTGGTGGCATGCCCACTTGTCCAGTGACTGCTGGGATAGGCTTTAGCATTTCCTATAACCCAGAAGAATAAGCAGCTCAGAAGATGAATGAATGAATGAATGAATGAATGAATGAATGAAGGAATGAAGGAAGGAAGAATAGAAGGAAAGGAGTTTTGGGAGAGCCATTCTATCATCAGTTTAATTAGTTAGTTATATTTTATTATATATAATGGGTACACATTGGTCTACCACTTATTATGCAAGCTAATATTCAATATAATATCTAACAGCTCCTGATAAATGTCTTTGTCCGTTTTATCAGGTCCATTTCCAGGTGTATGTTGTGGCTAATAAACAGATGGAAACAGATGAACTCTAATATGTGATTGTATAAAGTGCACTTCTATGGTAAAGGTACCTGATAAAAAGGGCATATTGCAGTCCAAACCACATGGTTCTTCAGTAAAGACAATAGGGTTTTCTATAGAACCATGAGCTTCAATCGTTCTTTACACAGTGAGTAAACTCCTGAAGTGTGTAACTCATGAAGGAAGTCAGGTTTTCATGGAATTCTCTTGGCCCACTCGTCCATGGGGAAAACACTCAACAACCGTATCGGGTATAAATCCATCTTTGCAAATCACATCCACCCATACCTGCTGATTGCCTTTCCTTGGGCGATATGGGATCTTCCAGCAAGACAATGCAACACAGCTAGAAATGTCTGACACTGGTTGGAGGAGCATGGTCAAGACTTCCAAATCCTATTCTGGCCTGTAATTCCCCAGACTGGAACCCAATCTTTGGGACCACCTTGACCATTGTGCTCACTCTGTGGATCCTCCTACATGCACTTTTCAGCAGGTAAATGAATAGAATAGAATGAACTGCAGTCTGCATGGCACCAGATACCTGTGACAACCTACCGGGACCTTTTTGAGTCACTCCCAGCTCATCTAGCTGCTGTCTGTGCTGCACACCATGTTTACACTGGTCATAATAATGTGACTCAACTGTATAGTTCACCAAAAAGGGCTCTACTATTGTTAAACCATGACATAGAAACAACAGAGGAACCCTTTTTGTCTCTATAGAAGTACTTTCAACCATATACAACACATTCTCCATCAATCTGAAGAACCATTTCACCATCCAATGAACTACTTAGCATGCAAATGATTGTTAGAACCATTAGCATCGCTGAAGAACTCCTGAACAACCTTATTTTCTAAATCTGTAGGCCTCTCCTTATACTAAACACACATATACTTCAGTCTCCTGACAGTAGGGGCTTTGCTTCTGACTCTAAAAGGATCTCAGCTGGAGGTTCTACTGGAGTTGGAACGCTACTTCAGAAGCCACTTGCTAACGTCAGAGAAACACAGAGAAAGTAAAAGAAATCTCAGTGTCAGTATGGACTAGGTGAAAGCTGGAGCATGACTAAAAAGTGCATTGAGTGCTAGTCAGTGAATTCGGCTCCCTATTTGTCTCTGCCACCTCACCATGCGCTCTGCATTAATAATGCATGGGCCCGGGGAATGTATTAGCAGCTAGCCTAGCGCAGAGACAGCTCACTGGAGACCGCTGGGCTGTTAGCACTCTGAGAAGGAGTCGGGTGTGTGTGCACCCTTCTTATTTATTGAGCAGATTTTGGGAGACACGTCAGGTGTGGCGCTCGCCATGCATGAGGAAGGAAAAACCCCAGCTCCGTTCCCCAGGAGCACGCCGTAATTGAGTTCATTGATCAAATACGGGATGACAAGAGAGGCAGAGAGAACGAGAGGGAAATCTCCCTACCTTTGTCTAACACCATGCTGAGAAATCCCTTGGCCTGTGTGCCTCCCGTGGACTCACTAAACACTAAACCGCAGGCTTGCGCTACATATTTCTGAAATTAGAGAAGACAACGGCCTGGTGTTCCATACCTCTGGTTTCATGGAGGTAAGCAATGAGATCCACTGGACGCTTGGAAAAGGGCCATCATGTTCTACGACCTGTGGAGTTTGGATTCATTCTAACACGATCCACAGCGCTTCAAAGATCAGATATTAAACGTGGTTTCTCAAAGACTAGAATAAAAAAGTCACGTGTCATTGGAGAGGAAGCATAATTCCCTACAATCCTCTAAAGCACCACTGCTTGCTAGTGAATAGCGGTTGAACAGGTTTTCATTGGTGGCCTACACATGCTGGTTTATGCTGGGGACCAGCACATGCTAGTTAATGCTAGTTTTTCCTGGGGACCAGCACATGCTAGTTAATGCTAGTTTTTTTCTGGGGACCAGTACATGCTACTTACTGCTAGTTTTTCTGATGACCAGCACATGCTAGTTAATGCTAGTTTTTTCTGGGGACCAGCACATGCTAGTTAATGCTAGTTTTTTTTCTGGGGACCAGCACATGCTACTTACTGCTAGTTTTTCTGATGACCAGCACATGCTAGTTAATGCTTTTTTTTCTGGGGACCAGCACATGCTAGTTAATGCTAGTTTTTTGATGACCAGCACATGCTAGTTAATGCTAGTTTTCTTGATGACCAGCACATGCTACTTAATGCTAGTTTTTCTGATGACCAGCACATGCTACTTAATGCTAGTTTTTCTGATGACCAGCACATGCTAGTTAATGCTAGTTTTTTTGATGACCAGCACATGCTAGTTAATGCTAGTTTTTTTCTGGGGACCAGCACATGCTACTTAATGCTAGTTTTACTGATGACCAGCACATGCTAGTTAATGCTAGTTTTTTCTGGGGACCAGCACATGCTACTTAATGCTAGTTTTTCTGATGACCAGCACATGCTAGTTAATGCTATTTTTTTTTTTGATGACCAGCACATGCTAGTTAATGCTAGTTTTTCTGGGGACTAGCACATGCTGGTTTACACTAATGCCCAGCAGCTGTTGCTTCATACTGGTTTATGCGACAAGCACAAGCTGGCTTATGTTGGTTACCAGCACATGATGGTTTGGGCTGGCAACCTTTAGGCTAGTTTTCTGGTAACCAGAACATGCTGGTTTATGCTGGTGACCAGCACACACTGGTTTAGGTTTGTTTTTCTTTGTTTCAAGAGATCTTTGGCGATTACTTGAATTCAGCTCAACGTTCATCACATAAACGTCAACTTAAAATATCTGCAGGGATACAACCAAGACATGGTCTATAGTCTTTAGCATGTCTGACCAAACTTATTTTTATAGCATTTTATACAATATATAATAACATCATGAAGCAGAAATCAAGCCAAGGGCAGCAGTCGCAAAGACATATTTCCCAAGAGGTAGACACGTTGAGAGTACTCAACACTCAAAAAATGAGAAACACTGCCCTCTATTACCAGCACAATCGTTCTTTACACAGTGTGCAAACTCTTGAAGAGTGTAACTCATGAAGGTTTTCATGGAATTCTCTTGGCCCACTCATCCATGGGGAAAACACTCAACAACCGTATCCGGTATTAATCCATCTTTGCAAATCTCATCCGCCCATACCTGCTGATTGCCTTCCTTTGGGCGATATGGGGTCTTCCAGCAAGACAATGCAACACAGCTAGAAATGTCTGACACTGGTTGGAGGAGCATGGCCAAGACCTCCAAGTTCTATCCTGGCCTGTAATTTCCCAGACTGGAACCCAATCTTTGGGACCACCTTGACCATTGTGCTCACTCTGTGGATCCTCCTACATGCACTCTCCTCAGAACTGCGGTCTGCATGGCACCAGATGCCTGTGACAACCTATTACATCTAGCTGCTGTCTGTGCTGCACACCATGGTTATAATAATGTGACTCAACTGTATAGTTCTTTATATACTGTATAGTATGACCAAACTTATTTGTATAGCATTTTATACAATAGTTAACACCATGAAGCAGAAAACAAGCCAAGGGCAGTAGTCACAAAGACATATTTCCCAAGAGGAAGACACATTGAGAGTACTCAATACTCAGTAAACGAGAAACACTGCCCTCTATTACCAGCACTGGACAGCTCAACAAAAGCTTAACCATACCAATGAGGGGTAAATGAACTTTGAATAAATCGTTGGACAGAAGCTGTCTCATTAGCCAGTTGAACCAATAACTACCGTTAGAGCTCTGTTGAATACCCATTTACACCTGGTTGTTGATGTATTTCTACTGTAACCTGAACAATTTAAAACTGAAATGTATTTACTCTTAGCAGTCAAACTGTCACACTGAGTAGTCAGACCGAATTCCTGTTTGATGTTACACATGTAACATGCTAATCTGTCCTTACACAACAATCAGTCACTTGTGTGGGTCCTTGTTCATGTGTATAGAAGATGGTTGCTGCCTTGAAATACATGCTGTTGTAGATAGTTGCACGCAGCGGCTTTACACAGATGTTTATTAGATAACAGCTGGCTAGAATAATTGGCCTTCTGTGCTAGTTATCATGGTCACGGACCATGTGCATCCAAAACATAATGTACCTGCATGGCCTGAGCCTGTAATCCAGGTGGTATGGGGGCAAGTTGTTGTGAAATGAGCCACCTCATAGAACTAATCAGCTGTTTGAGGACAGGGACCATTTGAATAAGCATCTGCGAGATTTAAATGAAAGCCGTTGACACCATCCCTTTGTGGATAAGGCCTGGTGGTGAGCTCAGCCCATGTAGGTACCACCATACCAAAACGAATAGAACAAAGAATGGCATTTCTGTGCGTCAGGCCTGGATTATTTGTTTAATGAGTGAACGCTTTGGTGTTTCCTGTCCTGCCTCTCTGTTGACCTGTCCATATGCAATCTGATCAGAGCCTGTGTCTGATCTGTCCTCTGCTTTGTGTTCTTGGCTGATTTATTTTTCAGTTTTTTTTTTCTTCTCCTGTCGTGTGTTTTGATATTTGTTATTGATTTATTTACTGTTCAAGTGAGTCTTTGCTCGGCTCACCTCTTCCATTTGGGTGTCAAAGTCAAACGGTAAAGGTTGGGTTCAGAACAACAAAGTGCGTTTAAGTCAAAGTGGTGACAAAGGCCAGTTGGCAGCTCGCCTCCGTTACACTGAAACCTGCTTAGTTCCTGTCATGGGCAGCCAGAAGCCGAAAGCCCTCCATTACTGTCACTCCCGCTCCTTCTGCCACCGCTGACTGAAGCTGCATTCATTTGCCGCCAAGAGCTGTGTGAGGCCCTCATTAAAAGAAAGAAAAACAGATAGGTAGGAAGAGAAAGATGGAGTAAGAGAGAGAGAGGGGGAGAGAAAGAAAGGTGTGGCAGTTGTTTGTTCAGATGGAGTGTAATCCTTTGATCAGGCCAGGTTGCTGTGTGATACGTCCAAGTTTCAAATGGAACCAGATTCTCTCTCTTTCACACACACACGCACACACACACACACACACGCACACACACACACACGCACACACACACACGCACACACACACACACACACACACGCGCAAGCATGCACACACACATGCACACACACACATGCATGCACAGTGTGCGTGTGTGAAAGCAGTAGTATAAACTCTACTGATGACTTTCCCTGATGATGTCATTAAAGAACATTCCCAACTGTTCAGATTGGAAAGCCTTCCACAGCCACACACATGAGCCACAGGCCTCAGTTCAGTTACATTTACTTCACTTCAGTCAAAAATCAGATCAAAATAACATGATGCAGATCATCACAATCCAGTTCAGTAACAGTGCACAGTCACACTGATTAAGTGCAAGCGTCTGTGTTTAGTTTAGTTCAGTTCATTTAAATTCAGTTTAGTTCTGTTCAGTTCAGTGTTCAGTTCAGTGTTCAGTTCCGTTTGGTTTCTTTCCATTCAGTTCCTTTCCGTTTTGTTCCATTCAGTTCAGTTCAATTCAGTTCAGTTCAATTCAGCTTCTTGTTGTTGTTTGTTCAATTCCAAAGCCTTCCACCTGGACACACATAAAATAGGTGCAGGTTTCAGTTTATATCTTCATTAATTTATTCATCTTCTCAGCCCCTTATCCTTCTGGGTCATGGTGGGGTACCATTCAGTTCAGTTCAGTTCAGTTCAGTTCAGTTCAGTTCAGTTCAGTTCAGTTCAACTGTGTTGGTTGTTCAGTTTTAAAACTTTTCACAGAAATACATTCATTCATTCATTCATTCATATTTTATCCATTCATTCATTCATCTCCTAAGTCACTTATCATTCTGCATCATGGAGAGGTACTGGAGCCTAGCTGTGTATAATAAGTCTCTGTGTTTAATTCCAGAATTTTGAGTTTTGGCAAACTCAGTTCAATCCAATAAAATTCTACTCGGTTTAGTTTAACTCTATCGAAACTTTATTTAGAAAGTCTTCCACAGTAACACAGATCTTACAGGTCTCTTTATGGGCCAATGTCTTCCCAGCCCCCCAGGGGGCCGAGGGTCTCCCCTCGGGGCCAGGATGAGCTCCTCAGCTTTAAATCTCAAACACAGTCCATTTGCATTTCAGCCCGTTCTGGACTTTTTGGCGCATTTGATCTTTTTTAACGGCAGCTGGAGCAGATCAGAGGGGCCGATACGTACGAACACTCCGGAGTTGAAAGCGATTAATCAAATAATCTACGGTACCTATTAACAATTCAGAGGAGGAAAAGAGCAGTCACTAGCCAAGGCCAAAACTCCCCCATCTACAGCAGATACGCCATTAATATTTCAGCACAGATGAAAAAAGTTTTCTTTCAGGAAACGTCAAACGTCTCTCTGTCGGATATTTTCTGGACGATCAAAGCGTGAGATGGTTCATCAGGAGATTAGACATACGTTTGCTCCGGCACCTCTGATAACACATTGCTTAACTACATGTGTGTGTGTATGTGTGCAGCTCAGTAGTGAAGATGAATGGTGTTTAAAGGTGTTTAGAGCTGTAGAGCTGTTAGCTCTCAGTTGAGCTAATCAGGTAGACGCCCTCTCAGGTGAGAGAACCTGAGAGAGAGAATCCTGCTAATGCTGTGAGATGAACACAGACACATAGAGCTAACAGTTTTCACCCAAGCCTGAGTTCATTTGCTGTATGTGAAAGTCAAACAGAGAGTAAATCAGCCCAGTAGGCATGCGGGAGTCGTTCTGTAAGTCTGCTGTGTGTGTGTGTGTGTGTTTGGGTTTGGACGGCTGTCTATAGAGCACTGGGTAAAACTAGACAAATAGCATGGTCACAGTGAACGCTTTGGTAGTTCGCTACAGGCATAATGAGAAGAGACGCATGCTATTCACTGCTGGATGCGTGAGTGCGTAGGTGTGCGTGACTGTGTATATATGTGTGTTAGCTATAGATACACAGTAGACCAAAGACAATGCCGCAGTGGGTAATCAGGAGAGGCAGGAGAATTCCTGGTGGGCTGGTAAAGTTTTTGGGCTGATACACATACATAAAGAGCACATAACCACAAGAACATGCAGGCAACTTGTAAACAGAACAAGCAAGTCACTATGCTCACTGTAATTTAGGTGTTCAGTCAGTGGCTAGTTAGGCGAAGCGTCTTCTAGACTAGGTAAAATCTTAGCTTGTTTAAATTCACCCAGACCTGCTAGCATGCCTGCATTTGTATGTAGGCATTGAGATATGTCACTCCAAATTCTGCAAAAGGCTGGTGATGCCTGTGAGGTCAGTTGTACATGGTGCAGCATCCACACCTAACTGGAAGAAGCAGCAGCATTCAGCCCTCCACAAAACAAGACCAGTTTGACCAATCATAGCACTAGTTCATTTCCCAGACTGGGATAACCAATACGTACTGATGGTCATTTCAACAGAGTTCGAACCAACAAGGAACACGTAATAGGTTTTATCCCACCTCTTCCCCCTCCTCACTCCATCTGGCTGGTCGTAGAGGCAAAAGGACTGGGGTGGATATGGAAAGTTGGAATTGTCAAGTTAACTCAGACCTGCCAAGCTTGGCAAAACATGTAACGTTAATATTACGTAAGCATGCAAACTGATGCAACATACACAGGTTTGCGGTCGAGGGACGATGGCAAACCGGATATTCCATTGTTTTCCAAGGAGCTACGGCAGAAAATTCTGCCAACACAAGCAGCAACCTTCCACAGACCACAGTGGTAAATGGAACACTCTGTCAAGAGTTCAGTTTTCCCAACTTTGCCATGGACTGCAGTGGTGGAATAAACCATAAGTTAATCATGGATGTAAAGCGTCCCATCATTGAATTCCAGATGAGCCCAGTATCATATAACACAAATAAGAGACTCCAGAGTTCCTCCTGTCGGTCTCTACTTTCAGACAAGCATCTGCAGTGACAAAACTCTCCTCAAATATGGATCCATTTCACATGTAATGCTATCACCATGTTGCCATCTAGATGTCTTTACACCGCTGTCGTCTACATCCCACTATAAGGTTATTTTTCAATGCACGGTTGGCACGTCCGTTTACCAGTTTTTGACACAAAGCATACTGCAGTTTTTGTGATGGTTTAACATGGTCATGTTGGTTAAGCAGCATGCCACTATCCAAAACAACATATGTTGGTCTTGATGTTGGCCACCAGAACTGGTCTATGCTGGTTATCCTGGCAATGTAACAAATTACATACATTACTCATATAAACACTGGCAAAAAGGTGAAACTACGGATTTGGAGGATGTAGCCTCTGTTCTGATGTTGGTAAGCTGGTCACCACGTATGCACTATGCCATCTTTAACGAGTATAGAACTGCCTAAACCAACATGTTTTTTTGTTTTTTTTTTTTAAGTGGGGAGTAAATACTAATAATATTTGGGATTCATCCAAACTAGTAAGAGGAAGGAAAAGCTAACAGGAAAATAGTCAGTGAGGTCATCTACATGCACTTAAGAATCATTAATCAAGTGGTCCTGTAAACAGCATACTTTGATTTTGAGACAAATCACTAGAAATCTGATTAAGAATTCTGATAAAGAGACTGGTTGGTGTGGCACAACTAACCACCAGGAAGCTACCATTTCATGTGGGAGACTGGGGTTCGATTCCAGGTCTGGGTGTCTGGGTGACCATGCTGTGCTACACCAATAAGAGCCCTTGGGCAAGACTCCTAACACTATATTGGCCTACCTGTAATATGATTAACCTTGTAAGTCGCTCTGGATAAGAGTGTCAGCTGAATGCCGTAAATGTAAGTGGATTTTAGCTCAGTAATCAGGCTTCTTATAGTATACCCTTACTCTGATTTCTTTCGGATTTCTCAGCCTGTGTATGTCCAGAAACAAAGCATGGTAACAGAATGATCAAGTAGTGTTTAACACAGCAACTATAAGACGGCAACATCAAATTTCGTGTTGAGTACAAGATTCTACTTTTAACATATAAACCATGAAATAGCCTGGCCCCACAGTATCTTAGTAAATTACTTAAATCATACAAAGCCACATGTGCGCTCCGCTCACAAAATAACGGCCTGCTGACAGTCCCTAGAATTAGAAGACCCACAGCAGGTGGTCCAGCCTTTTCTTATGTAGCCCCAAAATTGTGGAATCTTCTCCATTCCTCTGTTCAAGACTCAGACACACTCTTTACATAGAAAACTAGACTTAAAACTTGCTTGTTTGCATAAGCATTTGGCTGATATCATCTGTTTACCACTACAGCATACATTTCTCTATAAATGGACTAAACATACAAACGGTTTTCCTCTCTGCTGCCCTCTCATCTGACTTCACTATGAACTGATCCATCCTGATGGATAGCACAGAGCAGCCACACGTGCAGAGGAATCTTCTCTAGGATTCTCAGGATTACACACACTCAATCATACAACATGTTGCAATGTCTTCCTCTCTGATGCAATGTCTACCTCTCAATCAGTCTCTCTCATTCTTTCTCTCCTTCTCTCTCCACACTCCCTTTTTTCTCTTTGTTGAGCCCAGCAATGTCATTTCTCCTGAGTAATCTCATGGAAGCCCCCAGAGCTGCTAGAGTCACCAGAGCATCATCTCCAACATGGGTCTCCTGCCCTGGTTCCCCAGCTTGTCACCCGACATCACTGTCATGATTACAATGAACACAATAGAGCTGCCATCATCTGGCTCTGATCATGTACTCCATCTCTCACTTCAACAGAGGACCTGTGGGTTGGCTCCACCTTTGAAAGCACTGCCTCCTGGATTAATCAGAATGTATCTAATAGATGGTCCGAGCTCCATTTCTTGTTAGTTCTGTCCTTTTCTTCTCATCCAGAATCGATCTGAGGAGAATAGGTTCCCCCCATGAATCAACATGCTTGGAGGAGAACACTTCCAAATTCGTTATACCCACTAACATACACCCACTTGCAGCGTACTTAGCAATGGGTAGAGAGGGAACATCATGACGCCCACCCTAGAGAGAGCAAAGCCAGTTCTTGTCTGGGACTCCTGGTCATGGCCTTGCCAAGGACTTCTTGCTCTCTGAGTTGAGAACATTTGCTCAAGTGTGAGAGCCATGTTTGAGCTCAGGAGAATTCCAAAGAACCAATCTCTGGTCCTCCTGGAATCAGTGGTCTGGAGTTTGCTTCCAGGGAACTCTGAATCTGTCTTGCATGGTGGAATACTGTGGGAGCTGTTCTTTGAGCTGTGTTTATATCCAAAGAAAATGAGACAAAGCAGCAAACAGATGAAACCTGTGTGCAGAAAAGTGAGAGGATTGTGCAACTGATGTTCAGATTGCAAGCCAGCTATAATGAGCCCCAAACAAGATCAGAATCGGTCCTGGGTGCGCAGGGGCGTAGGAGAGAGTTTGAAATTGGTGGGGACATATTTGCTATGAATCAAAGTCCACCCCTTCGTAACAGTGTGTGAGAAGAGCTAACAAAACAGTTTACTTCAACCTTCTGCCATGTCAAGACTGAGACAAAACAAAAAGGGCGCTGCACACGTGAAAACGTGAAGGACCCAGACATAGATTTTAGGACATCAAACGCATACATACTGTACACAGCATGATTTTTTTTTATATTTAATCATTCATGCCACAAAACGACAGACAGCAAATATCAGATGCTTTGCTCCCAGCAGAACAGACAAACGGTGACACTGGACTACTGTCCATTCTGGAAAAGTGAAAGTAGCTATAACATGATGGTTGAGGCAGGTTGCGAATGCATAGTGGCTTTATTTAAGTCCGGGAAACAGGGGTCAAAACACAGGTGGGCATCAACAGCGACATATAGGAAGTGACGACAGCCAGAAACAAAACAAGGACAAAAACTTGACGAAACACAAATAATACAAAACACAGGAAACAAAACCAGAAGGGAAACACAGCTTAGAACTCATGAGGGGAAAACAGAGACTTCGCAACGGGCAGGGCAAACAAAGGGGTCTTAATGGAAGTCCAAATGAGTTGGAATTAGCATCAGGTGTGGGAGTGGGTGAAGCCAGGGTGGAGCAGGAAAAGCAATGCAATGGCATGAAGCAACCAGAGGGTGCGTTGTTTGACATATGAACAAGATCAGACAGACAGACAGACAGAAATGTGACAGTAGCGAGGGAAGCTGCTTCAACACAGACTATAATTTAGCTTGTAGTCCAGCTTGAGTTCATTTTGAGCTGCTTTTCGAAGTTCTGATGATTTTAGCATTCATGAAAAAGTTACATTTGCTAGTGCTCTGCTGCTGTGTCAGCTCAGGTATTCCCATGCCACGAGGCCATTCTTTTTTTCACATCATGAGAAAGCCCTTTCATTTTGAGGCATGCTAAAACACTTTAAGAGTGATAACACCCATAAGATAGCTGACTGGACGAGTGTATCAAAGGCCCTATGGGCATCCAGCAACAACTGTACATCCCCCAAAGTGTATGTTCCCCAAGGTGTATGTTCCCCAAAGTTCTTTAAAACGAATTTAAAGAACTATTCAGTTGAACAAACTGTCAAACTCACACAGTTACTCTATACACTTGGAGCAAATCTATCCAAGTCCTCACGAGTCTCCGGCTTCAAAGCCACACAGCAGTCCCCCCAACAGTCCAATGAATTTACCTCCTTTAAACAGGTAGCCCCTGATACTCAGCATATGGCAAATACCATTGCTGACAATAGGAGTAGCATTTATACAGAACAGAAGCAGAGGCTAACAAAGACTGAATGAAGGACCAGAGCCCCCAACACACAACTTAGAATAGAATTAGTAGGTTGCTGGCAAAATGTGTTAACCCCTGCAGAGTAATTTTTGGGTGGGACATGTGCAACTGTTTCCAATTTCCCCCCTTAGTTCTTATGCCAATGTGGGTGTGGACGCAAGTGTTTGGAATGAGTGAGAAACGCCCTCACTTTCCCAGTGATAGGGCGAATGGTTAGACGGATACATCACTCAGGAGCCCAGCATCTTTATATTATAATTTACATAACCAGAACCAAAACTGTGTTTTGAGAGAAAAATGAAGATTCAAGCATTGATTATAATACGCACAGAGAAACAAGCAATTGCACTGTACAATGAAATTCTTACTCTGCACTCGCTCCTGGACTTCAAGTACTAAACAATAACAGTATAAATACTAAGGTACTAAATAAGAAAGAAAAGACTAGAGAGAAGAAAAATATATGTATGTATATAAATTAAGAAAATGCACAGTATATGCTATGAAAGTGCAGGATTTGGTCTTTGGGAACTAACAGTCTGTTTCAATCAATAGAACCATCTTTCATTGGAACCAAGGAACGCCAAAAGATATGACATCATTGTCAACCAAGGGTGTTGCACAAAGGTATTACATAGTAGTAACAAGATGGCGGAGCTGGGTGTTGCCAATGTTGGCTTCCCATTCCGCAGTATCTGACACACCCAAGGATGTCATCATGGTCTGTGCTGAAGAACTCACTATTGGTTGGTTCCTGCAGGGGTTCCGAACCTATTTATGTTTGGTGGAAATGCTCCGGACAGGTCCAAATTAGGTGCACCAACTGGAATCGTCAGTCGGCAATTCTTTAAGTCGGCTGAGACCCTTCAAGTCAACTGACAACAGTGACCTTTTTCCCCCGTTAAACAGACTAAAGCTTACAAAACTGCGCAAGAACTTCACGAATGTAAAAGACGTTTTAATAATTAATAAAAGGGAATAATAAATACATATTTAAGTTTTAGCTGGGCTGTGATGTATCCTTGCGCGCTGGCGGTTCACCGCTTAGGAAGCCGCGAAGCTGAGAAATACAGGTGGAGGGATGTCTCAGAGAAAGTGTGGAGGAGGCTTTGAAGAAGAGAATCCAAACAAATGAAACCGAATTCTGCTCTTCATTTAGTCAGACATCCAACACTGCTCCAAATGAGGGAGCTGACTAGAATCTAAATTACAGATATTTATATTTATTCGTCTACAGCTAAGATTATCTTTATTTAAAGATAAGTACAGTCATTTAATTTCCCCGCCGATAAACGAGAGATAATTATTTCGAGCTGGTATAATTTTACCAGTGCTTCTTTTCAATTATAAATATTTAATTACTAATCTGGTTTTTCAGTGCGGTCATCTACTAAATAAAATAATAATATGCGGTATAAGCTATAATTCGCTAATGTTTATAGCATAAATTTACCATTCCTTCGCTGTTTTCTGTAATATAAAGCTAATTTCAAATCGACAGGACCAACAAAATTCGAATCTGTTCCTGTGACAAAATTCGGACAGGAAGTCGCAAATTGATTTACTGATTACAGCCCTACATGGAGCAAAACGTTGAGTCGAATCGCCGATCAAGACCACACCATATAGAAGAAGAGTTTAGCCATGGTTCAAAAGCAACAGGAAGACTGACTGATAAACAGACGACAGCATTAAGTTAAATATGCTAGCTATTAATGTAGTGTAGTTCTTGGGTAACCTTACCAGGGTTTTATTATCAGATTTTTGGGGATTATTATCAATGTTTATGAAATTATTCCCAGAAGGAAACTCACACTCTAGCACTCCATATCAATCTTTATCTTTTCCACTGCCTACTTATGAAGTTTCTGTGTAGCATTATGGCACTTTCACTGGTTACATTGGACTTTCTACTTACTAACATATGCCAGTTGAAGGGCTATTCACAATGTAGAAAAAGTGTGTGTGTGTGTGTATGTGTGCGTGTGTGTAGTTGTCCCAGGGCAGGATTTTAATGATGGAGCTTTTGGGAGTCAGACTGCGGAAGGCTGGAAGGGATGCACGGCTCTCTTGGCCTCTCATATTAATGTGGGTATGTGTGGTGGGGGTCCTACTAAGATGTGTCTTGGGGGTCATCCTCATTGTACAGTTGTGTGTGTCTGTGTGTGAGTTAAGTAGCACACCTCTAGCTGTGCTAGACCCCGAGGGCTGTCTACGTTCTTTGTGGATCCGCTCTATCTCCTTGTCAATGAGGGGCCTAGGCAGTACAGCGGCCCAGCATGGGCAAAACGCAGACCAAACGCTGGCAAACCGCAGCAGTAATGTTCACACAGCACTGCAGGAGTGAGCAAAGCAGTATGGAGACACAAGAGATCCCCATCAGAGTGTTATGTCTTTTCTTAAATGGAATAAGATACTGATCTACGCTTTTTTTTTTTCCCCTGTCAACTGTATTATTGAATTGTGCACCGTTTCTGAGCTACTCGCTCCCATGTGCTTCCCGTCTTTATCAGATGCTTGGAAAACAATGTGGAATTGTATGAAAACATCAATACAGTTAAATAAAAACAACAGAAGAAGTCTAAATCACATTTCCATCAAAAACAGTGCAATAGCCGTGGTATATTTAGCCCTGAGTTTATGAATAGATGACGAGGGAGGGACATATACAGTGATGTGTGTATAAGAATGAATGCTGCCCAGGTTTTGCTGTTAAAGACTGAATGTACTACGTTGGGGAGCTCACATGTCCTTCGAGGCCTCAGTGATCTGTTCATATCTGTTTAACAGAACCATCATGCTTAGTCTGTGACTCATATTCACACACTGTGTCATATCTAGAACCTCCAAAAAGCCAAAAAGTGGCATTTGGTGCCAACCATTGGAAACCAAAGTGTGATTGAAAATGTCAGTTGCTGATTATGCTGGCTATTAACGTTGTAATTATGTAATAGTGTTACTTTTATTAAATTGTTAGTTTAGGAAATGTGCTTTAGTTGAACGCAAAAGGGCTCTTGAGAGTTTTGGCTTTCCCAAAAAGTCTTTTCCAGTGGAAATTGAACCAATCTCATGGCCACTTTGGCAGCAATTAGAACCCGTGGTTTTCAAGTGAATGTGTCCCAGTGTCTGAAGGTGGTGTGTAAAATCAGGAGCAGTTAACGGAAAGACTTATTTTCAACAATTAAGTAGAAAATAAGTGCAATAGTTAGTCAAATTAAGCCCAGCTGTATTTATACAGCACCTTTTACAAACTGATGTCCCAAAACTGCTTTATCGGTCCAAATCCCCAGTAAGCAAGCCAAAGGATGCTCCCCTAGAGCAAGACAAGGAAAACTCAAGTGGAACAAAGACTCAAAAGGGGAATCCATCCTCCTCTGTATGAAAGCAATATATAAAAAGAAGATTTTGCCATCATATGCAATAACTATTAAGAGAATAACTATTAGCTGCTAGTTGCAATGAGAAACAGAAACAGACTGAAAGTCTGGAAGAAACTCAGCCAGTGAAACCAGTAACAACTGTAAGGAGTTTATCACATACCAGAATTTAAAACCACTGGTGTTTGCACACAGAGGATTTTGTCTACTGGATTTAACCCATCTGTGAAGTGAAAAACCCACATACACACACACTGAAGTGAACACACACACTAGTAGGCAGTGAGCACACTGGCTGGACTTATATGCATCCCTATCCGCACCCACAAGGATCAGTTGGGGGTTAGTGTTCTATTCAAGGGCACTTCAGTTGTGTCCTGTCCTTTGGTCACATGATTTTTGAATTTGCATTGAAATATTCCAAATTCATCGGAAATGTATGATAGTGTTAAAAAAGAAAAAGTCTGGGATTAAATAGCAGGACTTGCAGGATCAAATGATTTTTTTTAAACAGTGTTTTACAGTGTTGGTGATGTCATGATTGTCTCATCCAGCCCATGAAGTTAAGGTCAGGGCCTGGAATGGTCATAAAACTAGATTCTTTTGTCATTGGGCTATTTTATTATTATTACTTTCCAGGTATGAGTACGCGCTTTTAGTATTGCTAATACAGAGTCCGATTACGTATTGTAATTCTTTGAATCAAAATACTTTTTCGGGTATTTTATTCCTATAGATCCCTTTCTAGGGATTTTATGAGTTGTTATATAGAAAATGTATGTTAAATGATCAGCAATGAAAATAAATAGCAGCAATAAGTCACTGGCTACTTACAATTAGCCTCAAAAGTAACATTTATGCCACAGGAGTATAACTTGGAGTACAACTCCAATTGCTGGATGCAGTTCTACTTAAAATAGGTATAAAAATAAAAGAAAATACACAATGTACACAAAATCCGTCAGAACACAGTACAGTAATTGGTAGTGGCACTATAAACACAGAATGGAGAAGTAACATTAACACTGTACTATAGTTACAACTCTCAGAACGATTTTACTCGTTTTTACTAAGCTCACCTCAATTTACACATCCTTGTTCAACAGTCTCATGTCATCAGGTGATATTAGAGAACACAGCTTCTTATATTTTACAAGGATGTCTCTCGATGCACGAATATTTACTGACAATGGTGAATCCCAAAACTCGCTAGCTTTAGCATTGCTTCTCTGTCCCTGCTACAAGCCCCACCCTTTCCTCTTGCAGCGCGCCAGCAGGTTAGACAGAGGCTCTCAAAGGTACAGCCACACCCTAGGTATTTAAACATAGTTCACCACCTGGCTACACATATAACGAATCACATTAAAAAGCTTTCAGATTAGCATATACTTCTGTTGCAACAAGCTAGAAAATCCATCCATGACCCATTTTACTGGAATTTCTCCTTGCAAGATCTCCTGGTACTTCATAAAGGCCACGATGCTGTGTATCCCAACCAAGTTCCCAGGGCCTTTGGAGGAAAAACAACCCCAGATCTTCCTGCATGCTTAATAGTTGGGATGAGGTTGTTTTCTGTGTAGCAATCCTTCGTCCTTTGTACGCCCACCTTGAGTGATTTTCTGCCAGACAAGAATCTATTTTTTGAGTCATCTGGCCACAGAACCTGGTTCCAGTCAGCATCAAGCAAGCCGCAAGGGCTTATGTTTGAAAAGGCTTCATTCTGGAGCACCTTCC